>JAODAF010039229.1:0-11773 GCA_027574765.1 Molpadia intermedia
ACTAGACGTTCTGGACCAATCAGGAGCCAGGAATTCTTAGACGTAAATGGTAGAGTGTACTTAAGGCCGTGTAGACTGGAGAGAGTTCATTCGAGATACGATAAAATAAACATGACTCAACGCGATATAGATGCTGCGGTCATGGAAGACTTCGAGATGCGCGAGGTTATATGGTTCTTGTGGACGAGTACGGTACCGTAGAGTTGAACGAGAAGTCGGGTTTCAGGAAGGCTTTGCTGCCGGTATAACACAGATGGATGGCTTCGCAGCGAATTGTTGGCCAGTGCAATGGAGGCATGGGCAGCTTTAAATGAGAGAAATGAACAGCTGGCAGCGTTGAAAAGTGATATACATAAACGGCTACTCCCTGGATTGAATACGGCGTGTACATCAATGGCTGGTCTAGTGGATGAAGAAATGGAGGCCCTGTTACCCGACGATGACGATATTGAGAGTGTGACGTAATAAATTATATTATATTATATGTATTATTATTGTTACATTTTTTCTCATTTCTTGAAAGATATCATACAAGCAAAAAACAAGTATAGTGCGGACAGACTATAAATGTTAAAAAAATAAACAATACGTTGCGGCGTATTATATAAAGCGCTCATTGCAACTTTCAATTAACTTAAACTCATTCTTTCAATGTATTTATATGAAATCAAGAGCAAATTTATATTTATACAAGAAATGTCGTTGAATCTGGAATTTTGCCATAATTGTTTTTAACGATAGAATTTTTTTTTTACTATTTATACTTATACTTTCAATGTATTTATATAAAACTCTACATCAAGCGCAAATTTAGATTTATACAAAAAGAGGTTGCTATAAGAGGGTACATGAATGTGTTTTCCATCATTTTAAAATAATTAAGTGAATACTGAATAATGGTTTAGATACATTTTGTATATTTACATTTGATGTTATATACTCATATAGTATTTCAATAACCGCCGGTCGGCGGATATTGTGGCTCTTATAAGCTTCCAGCTTGGCGCGTCATGTGACAAGTAATATAAATAATTACGAGCTAAAACAAATAAACTTAGGCTGATGTTCACAACTTCAATGAAACATACGACCAAAGTGGATATGCTCGGTCTACTAGTCAAAAGCAACGTAATATGTCTGTTATATCCAAGTCAACTATCGGGCTTTCATCACTAAGGGTTATCCAGGGTTAGTGAGTTATTCGCCCGGATTACAATATACTTATATTTCGTACCTGTAGTGTACGATGGCGTCTTCACTGCGACAATATTTTGAGGTGTTGCCATAAAAAATATTGAGGAAATCAAGTTTTACATTCCTGAATAATTTTTAAGATAAACTCAGAATGAATCTGACACGGTTTCTGCTCCATCGCTGTCTTAGACGCCAGCGAAAGCGCAGGGCCATTTTGGTAACAGTAGCTTTGTTTACTTATATATGCGGTTGCTTGGCAACCATGGAGATATTGCACGTTACCGAGATATCGATTTCCCAGATCTTGAGGACATGGGAGCAACGGGCGGTGAGGAAAGTTCTGCAGGATGAAAGGGTAACGCAAATCAACGCAACTCTGATGGAACAAGGTAGAGAAAAGCTTCGGAAGGAACAACCGAAGATGATCATCGTAGAGAAACCAGAACACACAACGACGAAACCTAAGCCGACACCGAGGAAGAGGTAAGGAGATACATATACTGTAAGGTTCTCGAATTCAGCGCGACGCGCTGTGAGCGTTCGCCGAATTTGTGACTCTATTTGAATGTTTCGTCACTTGTTTAATTGTGTTATTTAAGCTAACTGAACTCTTATATTGAAGATTCTTCAGGTATATAGTGCGATCTTAGTCCAGCTGTACAGAGTTTTTGCACTTCGTTGCACTTATATATCATGTAATATACCATTAGCCAATATCACTTTACTATATATGTCTTGTATATAATTATGTAGTGGGGAAAAATAAATAATCGAGACTTAGTGTTTATCGTCCTCATTAAGTTTCCTTCCCTTCTGGACCGCCGTCAGTAGTAAAGGGACCCAACATAGCCACCGACCAATCAGAATCGAGTATTTCGATTACGTCATAAAATTAAAAATACTCGATTCTGATTGGTCATCGGCTATGTTAGTCCCCTGGTATTTTTATTTTGATAGTGGTAGGCTATATTATGGTTCGATTATAATTTCATAGCCTCCCACCAATGGGATTGAAGTATCGCTGTGACGTATTGGTAGAAAGAGATGAATATGTATGCACCGGTTAAAAGTCATGGTCGGTGCTTATGTTTACCTATTGGTGACCATATTCTAGGACCCGCTTAGAATCCCCCCGTGACTAAAGGGTGTTGAAGTATTACTGTAAACTATAGGTCTTTAATATTCCTATTGAAAAATAAAACACTTTATTCCGCTTCTTCATCATTATATTTATTATGGTTGGATATAAAGAAATGAGACAATGACACAATAGCATGTTTGAGGAAAGAAGAGAGCCGTTTTTCTGGACTGTTTTGTGGTCCTGAAAAGGACCGTTGTAAAATTGACCCCCAGTGGTCTACGATGGTCGGTGGTGATGCGGTTTTACGCTCTAATGAAGCATTTGGCAAACCCCTCCACAACTCCGCCCCTGCCTCGTACATCCGGCTGGTTTGAGGGACGCTGATGCGCGGCACTTCTGACACGGGATAGCATCATTGGCGATTACCAGCGCATCCCAGCAGCATTGGTGTTGGTTTGCGTGAAAGAATAGTTCCTTATTGTGGATAATATTCACTAACCTCTTCTTCTTCTTCTTTGGTGGTGCTGGCCGTGACACCACAGGGCCAGACACCGGTATAAAACTATCCGGACCATAGTCCGGCCAGAATAATGCAGACGTAGCAATTGCTTGCGATGTTTAGTGATGAGAACCAGATCAGAAATGAGCTCTGATCAAAAGGTCACCCCTTAAGTATCCTTTCGGTCCAGGAAATATTGTGATTCACTATTTTCTCACTAGTGGTAAATTATTGTTGTATATTACCATTCCGTAATTGGCTTAAATCTGGGGTTATTTGTCACTAGACGTTCTGGACCAATCAGGAGCCAGGAATTCTTTGACGTAAAAGGTAGAGTGTACTTAAGGCCGTGTAGACCGGGGAGAGCTCATTCGAGATACGATAAAATAAACATGGCTCAACGCGATATAGATGCTGCGGTTATAGAAGACGTCGAGACGCGTGAGGTTATGGTTCTTTTGGACGAGTACTGTACGGTACCGTAGAATTGAACGAGTTGGGTTTCAGAAAGGCTTTGCTGCTGGTATAGCACAGATGAATGGCATCGCAGCGAATTGTTTGGCCAGTACGATGACGGCATGGGCAGCTTTAAAGGAGAGAAATGAACAGCAGGCAGCGTTAAAAGGGATTATAACGAGTGGGTACACAAACGGCTACTCCTTGGATTGAATACGGCGTGTACAGCAATGGTTGGTCTATTGGATGAAGAAATGGAGGCCCTGTTACCCGACGATGACGATATTGAGAGTGACGACGACGACGAACTGACTGATGATGAAGAAGATTTAATGAAGGAAGAAAATCTAGGGTCTCTGTCATCATTGTCGACACCACCTACGTCACCATGTTCTCCGGCATCATGATCATTACCACCGAGTTATGAGGAACTATTTCCGGACCGGGTGTAGATGTCGAGAACCCAAGCGGCTCTTTTAAGGGCCACCAAATAATCCAGAAAAAGCAGGCTCACTTCCTTCCTCAAACATGCAATTATGTCATTGTGTCATTTCCTTAAGAATAAGGGTGTGTGAGAGAGAAAAAAATGTATGTGTTTTATCGACATTTATTGAGTGCATCACTACTTCAGTCATTGTTTTACCATAACGGTGAGGAGACGGTTAACCCGTTCCAACAATGGTTATTTCGTATTCTAGCACTTTTGGTACATGTTATTTTTTTTATAAATCACTACGTATAGTTATTCCATTTTACGTTATTTTGAAGCGAAGCGAACATCTCTCGGTTCAAAAATTACCGTACACTTTTCAAATAATGGGTTCCTACGTATTTTGGCACAGCTATATATTTTGAATGCATTCAGAATATATGGCTGTGCCAATGGCATAACTTTACAAACTAATTGTACATACTTGGCTCAAATTTTGGCGACCGTGACTATGGCCTTACTACGACTACGACCGTGACTACGGCCTTACTACGACTACGACCGTGACTACGGCCTTGTCCATAACTTTTCGCTCACATCATTCAATCAATTCGCTCGTCTGACAATCTCCTTAATTTTCACACATATATATGAAACGATATAAAAATCCACTTTCAGAAACGTTTCGTCAATTAACTAAAATTGGTACGGATTTCTGTCGGTAGAAAGTTTACCTTTTCCTCGTTACATTATGCCTATATTTCACCGTTGTGTGTTCGGTCTTCTTTGCGGTGGTCATCTTCGGCTGTTCCTTTCGAAGTTTTTCTTTACCTTGTTGAGTCACAGATTCGTCCTGCAGAATGTTCCTCACGGCACGCTGTTCTCCTGCATCCACGAGCTGGGAAATTGACACTTCGGTCACGTGCAACATCCGTACGGCTACCAAGCATATATAAATGAACAAAGCTACTGTTAAAAGAGAAGTTACCAAAGTGGTCCTGCATTTTCG
Organism: Molpadia intermedia; assembly: GCA_027574765.1. Taxonomy (NCBI): domain Eukaryota; kingdom Metazoa; phylum Echinodermata; class Holothuroidea; order Molpadida; family Molpadiidae; genus Molpadia; species Molpadia intermedia. Next base: position 4,670 of record JAODAF010039229.1, read on the forward strand.
CTGACGTTTAAAACATCGCTCGGTCTGCAAACGTCGAAGCAGAATCATTGCGTATTAATCCAGATTTAGTTCTTCACCAAAATATGCAGTTTTATAAAACCTCACGCAACGGATGTATGTTGAAGAATTTAAAATTAATGATCCTTAATAGAGCTTGTAACAAATATGCTACTTTTAGGTAGAGTTCAACAATTCATCACAGTTTTGTAAAAACATATTTACGTCCATCTAATTGCCTTGGTATTCAATATATATTCTTATAATAGGCGCTTTAGTATGGAATAAAAGAGCGAATCCACATATAGACCATTAGTCATGTATATATAACTGTATATAAATCCGAGTTAATTAAAAAAGCATCTGCATGTGAGCATCAGTGATAGACCTACTTAGTCCGTCTAACTGACCGCAGAGTTGATTACCACACATAACTTGCCCATACTTGATCAAAAATGACAGTGCCGTCTAAATTCTGTTGTTCTAGTGATTTTAACCCGGTTACCTTTTTGCAAAAATATATCTGTTTACACGTACAGTACTTCACACAAAATTAATGTAAACACCATTATGTATATACCGCCATGCACATGCAATTTATTTATTTAAAAGTACGTATATATACGGTTCTACGTTCCACTATTTTCGTGCAGAGCATTGTGGCGTTCCATGCGCGCCTTTCAGAGATGATATTGAATCGGCCTATATATATTGTTCTACATTCACTTTTCTTCAAAATGATGAAACTCAAAATGTATATTCTTACAAATTTAGTCTTAAACATAACAGGCTTTACTGAGTAGGCTAGGTTTTTGTGATGCTGATTGCAATTACCGTATATTGAATCACAATATGTGTGTTGTTTGATGCACTGCTAGGTTGAAAATAATTCAACATTACTTTTATAGTGCATTGATCTTTTGGTTGTAGGATAAATCAAATTATACTGCACGAAAACAGGGGATCTTCCGTAATCAGAGGAGCTTGTAAAGTTAGTCAAGTTACTTCACCTTTTTGAATCACCAAAAAGTAACGGTTTGCATCATAGTTTCTTAATGTTGAGAAACATATCATTCTCTCTGGCAGATTGTTTTTAATTTTAACATGAAATTACAGTTAAATGCATTCCTTAGATGCACGAAAAAAAGACTCCATTATAAAATGATGAGTAAATAATGGTAAGTAAAGCTCTATAGAAGGAAGTTACAGAAAAGGGCGAGTAAACTCACTGTGAGTTTACACATAATATACACTCTTGTATATATACGTTGACTCTATATGTACTGTGACGTATGTACTCAGCAAGCAACATAGTATACAAGAAGACACATCGGTACACTGACAATGACAATAGGACCACTTACTTTGCTAATTTTCTTATATATAATGTGTTCAGCAGTTCGCAAATTTGGTACTTTTGAATTGTGCATGATCGACTCAGAGCTTAATTGGAAGAGTCAAAAAAACGATATCCGCTTATGTCAATAATAACAATAGGATCTAAAGACATTAAGCATTAGCAGACAGACTATCCAAACGTAAAATATAACAATTATTTTGTAAAAACGAGATTGGTAACCTTACCATATCGTTAATATTGTAAAGTTAGTGTGAAATTTACGCGTTGTGTCAATAAGTCTAGGTCAAGAGTATTGTTAGAGTATTGTTACTGAATAGAGGGCGTAATATCACTAATTTTAATGTACAAAGAACTCATAATATTCAAGCTTACTGCTCGCGGATTGGATAATACATTAATTATGTTATGTTATGTTTTGTTGCGATGTGTTGCGCTGTGCAGTGTTGCGTTATGCTGTGTTGTACTGTGGTGTGCTCTGCGGTGCGATGCGGTGTTGACGCTGGGCTGTATCATATAATAGCATATCATGGCACATTATTATCTCATCACCCCATTAAATAGAGGATGAGATTTTGTAGTCAGTTGACTGTTACACACTATTTTGGCCTCATCAGTTACCATAGCAACAGTTGCCATGGTAATGTTTTTCATCATAATTTGTCGGGTCACAAGGGGTAACCCATGGGTGACCGATAATCCACCTTTGTGTTTAAGGCATAGAAATGGGTTAAGTTCAAAAGGTGCGAAATGTTGTGAGTCTGTGTGTGTGTGTGTGTGTGCGGGTGTATTTGTTTGACTAGTCTGCCGAAGACCTAGACAGAATAATTTGAAGTCCTCGGTAGGATGGAACAATGGGAACTATTAGAGCTCGACAGGAATACAAATAACATATATGATGCTATAAATTGCTAAATAGTTTGGATTAGCATTTTGTGAAAAAGTAAGGTTTTTCTCCTAAAATGGTAGAATAAGTATAGCTAAATGAAATTGCAAAACTGATGATAGTGATGAGATCTGCAACTCTGTGACTTGCCCTCTTGTTTATATAATTTACCTTTACCCATACTATATTGTTACGGAATTGAGGGCGTAATTCATTACATTTGACACAAAGAACTTATAATGTCCATCCAAGCTTACTATTCGCTGAGTGAAAAATACATTCATTATCTGATGTTGTGTTGGTTGTGCTGCGCTGTGCTTTGTTGCGCTGCGCTTCGCTATGCGGTGCGATGAGGTGTTGCTGCTGTATTATATAATATCAAATTTTTGGTCTTAGACTCATCATCCAAATCGGATGGAGTTAATCTAAAGTTAGGCAGTTCCGGTGTTTAAGTGCATGCGGTGTGTGTAATTTCAATATGCGAATGGTTGCATTTCACAGTTCCTGATGTTTACTTACATTAATACTAAGAGGATAGGGTTGCATAGCAACAGCCAAGTAGGTCTCAGTAACCTACCAAAATCGACCGGTTATTGCAAAAATAATGGTCGGTTATTTGATGTACCTTAGATCAATCAGAACATAGTATCTATATAACCGGTCAGTAAAGGTGGTAGAATATATTATGTTGTGTTGGTTGTGATGTGCTGTGCTGCGCTTCGCTGTGTGGTGCGATGAGGTGTTGGTGTTGTGCTATATTATATCACATCATATCATATATACTTATATTTATTCCAGCATTTACATTATATGGCAGATATTTTATTTAATTTACCTTTATATAAATTTGGATCAAGTACATTGACATACAACCTTTAAATATATCGTTAAAAATGCATTCGACTTTCAATTCAATGTTTCTTAAGAATGGCTTAGTCAACCTCCAACAAACTTTTAGGTTGACGATGAAAGGTAGAGGAATCCGATAACACATTGAATTTACAACAAAATATAACATTTACACCATCAGTAACGTCCAAAATTATCATTATATAATTTAATTCATGTCGAACGCATCGTTATAGGCCTCTATCCAAAATATCAACATGTGTATAGAACAAAAGAATAAATAAAGGTTTATTGATTTCGATTGTTGGAGGTCGAACATTAAAATTAATGGAGGTTTAAATAAAATAGGTATGTCATATTCTGATATACGGTCTTAAACTAAATGGGTTAAGCTTTCTTGGAAGACTCTAAACATTATCGACCTTGGAAAGCCATTTTCGAGATCATGTTGAAAAATTATTGCGACAGTTTCATAATTTTAAATGTAAGTTTGTCAACGGTGATGTTACACTTTAAATATCTCTGTTCACCAGATGTGTGGTGCCTGGGCATTGTTTTGAACAACTATTTAATAAAAATATATATTGTTTAAAGCGCTATTACAAAAGAATATCATGTTAATGATTTTCTTAACAATGAATGTTTGGTATTGGATATTTATATTGTTATGTTACCAACACCCTGGAAAACCGACATACATAATTGTCATAATTCATTGTCATAAGTGTTATATATTTGGGGTAAATTCAATAACGTTACCGAATTTCTCGTCTACTTGAGGTCGAAAATTCATTGAAAATTAAAGTTGAATGTATTTAAAGAAATATTTAAAAGGTTGTTCGATGTAAATGTTTAGACTACACATAACTTGACGTTGATAGTACACACAGTAAACGTAAATTAAATAAATTATATTAAAAGAAGTACAAAAACAATTATAGTTTGAACAGACTAGAAATGTTAAGGAGACAAACAATACGCTGTGGCGTATTACATAAACCGCTCATTGCAACTTTCAATTAACTTATACTTATTCTTTCAATGTATTTTTATAAAACTCTACATCAAGAGCAAACTTATATATATAAAGAAAATGTCGTTGAATCTGGAATTTTGCCATAATTGTTTTTAACGATAGAAAATATAATTTACTATTTATACTTAAACTTTCAATGTATTTATATGAAACTCTACATCAAGAGCAAACTTATATTTATACAAATAGAGGTTGCTATAAGAGGGTACAGGAATTGAACATAACATGAATGTGTTTTCCATCATTTTAAGATTTTGGTTTTGGACTACTTTTTAAAATCAGATTTTAATCAATAATTCAGTGAATAATGGTTTAGTTACATTTTGTATATTTACATTTGAGGTTATGTACTCACAGTGTAGACAGATGTACACTATATAACAAGTAATATAAATAATTACGAGCTAAAACAAATAAATCTAGGTGGATATATTCACAATCAATAAAACATACACGAACAACGTGGATATGGTCGGTCTAGTTAAATACAACGTAACATATATGGTATCATAGCCGGCGCGACAGATGTCGCGGTTATATATCCAGTCAACTATCGGGCCTTCATCACTAAGAATCATCCAGGGATAGTGATCGAGTTATTCGCCCGGATTACAACAGACTTATATTTCTTATCTGTATGTACAATCGCGCCTTCACTGCGACAATATTTTGAGGTGTTGCCATAAAAATATTAATAATCGAAGAAATCAAGTTTGACATTCCTGGATATTTTTAAAGATCTATAAACTCAGAATGAATCTGACACGGTTTCTGCTCCATCGATGTTTTAGACGCCAGCGAAAGCGCAGGGTCAATCTGGTAACTTTCTTCTTAACAGTAGCTTTCTTTATTTATATATGCGGTTGCTTGGCAACCATGAAAATATTGCACGTTACCGAGATATCGATTTCCCAGATCTTGAGGACAGGGGAGCAACGGGCGGTGAGGAAAGTTCTGCAGGATGAAAGTGTAACGCAAATCAACGCAACTCTGATGGAACAAGGTAAAGAAAAGCTTCGGAAGGAACAACCGAAGATGATCATCGTAGAGAAACCAGAACACACAGCGGCGAAACCTAAGCCGACACCGAGGAAGAGGTAAGAAGATACATACACTGTAAGGTTCCCGAATCCTGCACAGTTGATAAAGAGGCCTAGTAATATACTGTTAATAATTATAAGTTGGAATAAATGCACACTATTATCGGATATATATCCTTATACCTCTATATATATATATATATGTTTCGATATGATAGAGTATATACTCGTCTGTCTCCTACTTTTCGTGATAGTGCATTAGGGTGGGTGTTTCGTTCAGGGTTTGGGACCTTGGTCTAAACTTCTAAAGAATGAATTTGTGACTCTATTTTAAGGTTTCTTTTTCTTGTGTTGTTTTGTTTTGTTTAATCAGTATGTTATTTAACTTAACTCTTATATTGAAGTTTCTTCTTAGTCCAGCTCTACAGAGTTTTTAGTTGCACTTATATATCATGTACTCTGCCATTAGCCTATATCACTTTTCTGTATGTATTGTATACAGTGGCGTAACTAGAGGGGGCAGTGGGCGACAGCCCAACCTCTCAAAAGCCTCGTCCCCCCGATTCCCCCAAATGAAATGTCAATTGCTCAAAGCAACACACAAACACAAATTTTGCCCTCTCTCTCAATACCTTAACCCCCTTCAGCCCCCTCCAGATGGAAATGTCTAGTTACGCCATGCACTGATTGTATATATATAGTGGTTAAAACAATTAAACGAGACGACGTATACATAATATTGTAAGAAGTTTTATCTTAGTGTTTATCGTCCTCATTAATTTGTCTTCCCTTCTGGACCGCCGTCTAGCGAGGAGCAACGTTCGCTATATCCCTTACCCTCATCGCCTAGACAGGAATATATTCCCGCATCGTCGCCTATGTCAAATGTCGAAAGTCCTACACAGGCTTCCGCTTAATATAGGTATCCCCGTCGTTAACGTAGACCCTCAGCTTGGTGGGCGAACGATTCATTTTATGTTTTGAATTAAAATGGGCTCAATGGTTTTGGCTTAATGAAGAAAAAAGTGCTTAAAGTTGAAACGAAGACGTTTCTTTCCCAAAAGAGTAGCAATTTAAGAAGTTTTATCGTCCTCATTAATTAGTACCCGTTGTTTATTCATTAGTTTTTTGTGGGTGTGTCATGCTGGCCTTGAGTAAAGTTGTGAAAGGTATAGTCTTGCGTTCCTCTCCGAGCTTTAGAGTTGTGATTCCTATTTTATATTAGCTAATATTAGTTGTTACGTTTAGCCTTGATACAAATTATATTCCGGTACGACAAGAAAGTTCAGACCCACATCCTCGACATTCTATTTTCTGGATTTCCAGCCTACAGTATCATGTCTCAGTCAAAGTTTATATGGGTAGTTCGACTTCTGGCACATTTGTGTTCTCAATATGTTCAGGACTGCCGCGAAGGACAGTTTGCCCTTAATTTTGATTTTTTGAATTTTGATCTACAATGCCGTGATTAAGTAAATACGAGAAGGACGGGGGTCCATGAGGAGAAAGGCCAAAAGGCCCTGGTCATTTGTGGTATTACATAATTATGTAAAAGTGTGAATGACATACACAGATATCGACATGCCAGTGTTAACCTATGTATGAACTCAAGACTTATTACAGTAAAAAGTTAGGCATATGGTTGCTTGCGATGACCAACAGATTTACAGAAATTTTATATTTGGGGGTGCCTATATGTTTTTGGTGCCACAGAGTTACAGAGTATAATATACTATAACTTGGAAACTAAAATACATAGAACCTTCATTTGGTGTCTGCACATGCGTTTTTGATACCCAGAGTTCACATAATTGAACGAGACAGACAATACTGTGTCCACCATTTTAGACACTGTAGCTATATGCCTATAGTACATGTGCGACAAACTATCATGCTTTTGCCACAAAGTTAACAATTCCCACCCCCCCGCCCCCCCCCC
>JAODAF010039339.1:0-11772 GCA_027574765.1 Molpadia intermedia
ACTCCTCTAATACAAGTTTCCATTTTATCAAACGTTTACTGTACATCATCCTTATCAAATGATAGAAGAGTTGTGTACCATTAGCATAGTGATGGAAATGCACTCCATGACTGCGTATTATATTGCTTAGCTCTGCCATATACAAAGATAATAGAACAGAACCTAGTACAGAACCCTGTAGAACACCAGCCTGTAGGTGACAAGAGGAAGAAAGCACACCACCAATCTCCAATTGTTGGTAACGATTGGTCATATATGACTTGCACCAGGAAAAGGCAGAGTCACTAATTTTGAATTTTGAATGTAATAAATTCAGTAACAAGATGCGATTAACAGTAGCAAATACATATGATAAATCCAGTAGAACCAGCAGAACATATCTATCTTTATCAATTTCAGTAATTATAAAGTCATATACTGCAATTAAAGCAGTCTCTGTACTATGTCCAGACTTATATGCAGATTGGAATGGTTCAAGATTGATTTCCTTCCAAAGATGATCTATTAAGCGAGACAAAACTATCTTCTCCAGAATGTTAAGTTGAATATAATACGACGATAGTTTTAAGACAGTTTTGATCCAGACTGTTTTTCTTGAGAAGTGGTGTAACATGGGCAACCTTGAATGAAATGGAAACGAATCCTGTCAACATTGACACGTTCACTATCTTTGAAATTAATGGAACAAGTTTGGAAAGACAATCTTTCACTAGCCAAGTTGGCAGAGGATCAAGTTTGCTAGATTTTGTCGATGAGCACATAACAAATTTATGAATTTCTTCCTCAGAAGCATTAGGGAAAGTACACAATGATGAATTAGATGAAACATAAAAAAAACCTTGGAATGACCAAAGGCTGTGAATTATTAAGTTTTTCACAAATATTAGCAATCTGCATTGAAATATAATGATAAAACTTCTCAAGTTCTCTGAAAGGATCAGTAAGAAGGTTTTGTCTTTGAAATTTGAGCTATTGTTCTGAACAGTTCCTTTGAGTTAGAACCATCAGCAATTGTGTTTCTATTATAATCTGTCCCGCAATATTTATTTTATCACGTACATTTTACAGTTTACAGTAATCTTTGTACAGTTCATTATAAACAGTCACTGGATTAGCGCCATTGTCACTCATGTCGTCTCTTGACTTTTTGGGGCTTCAACAATGTCAGTATTGAACCGCGGGTCATTATTTTTGGATGAATGAGAAACTTTTTAACTAATTGGTGCATGTTTATTAAGTAATCCTTCCAGGGAGTTGTAGATATTTACAAAATAAAAGACTAAGTTCAATGTATCCAATTAAATCAATTTGTGTGTTATACTGTTAACAATATCACACTTAACTTGAGTCATTTCGATTAATTTTACGTGTTTCTAAAACTCTTTGTTGCAGGAATTTCTCTCAGCTGCACATGACCCTGAATAAATAAATGTTCTGAGACATCAGGATCTGACAAAGAAATACCATGAACAATAGGCTAGATTCGGATGAGCGAGATATGATTAGATGTTTGTGTTTATGAGTATGTAAATTAACATGCTGACGCAGATTTGCAGATATTAAAAGTGAAGAGAATATTTGAGCATCCGCATTTTCAACATCATCCATATTAAAATTCAAGTCACCAGCAATAAGTAATTTCCCACTCGCAGTATTTAAATACTGCAGATAATCAGTAAATTCATCTAAAAAGAGCTGCACACTGAACTTGTTTAAAGTGGAGGGTGGTGGACGATAAATAATTACAACACGGAGATCAGCATGTTTGCTATTAACTTCAAGGCATTCAAAAGAAAGAGATTTTGTTGTAGTAACAGATTAAAAACAGAGAGTTTTCCGAAATACAAATCCAACACCATGCACCACCACGTGATTCACGAGGAAAATAAACGAATTCAAAACTAGAAGGTGTAAGATCAGTCATTAGAACATCATCACCAATTGATCGTAGCTATGTTTCAGTGATAGCAAACATATCTAGCCGGCATTCACCAATAATATCCATAATAGCAGTATCTTGTTACAAACTGATCGCATGTTAAGAATGGAGAATTTCAAATAAATATGATAGTTTACTAAAACACATTGTATGTTTACTAGATTATTGATGATTGACTGCTACATTGCAGGTTGTTTTGTTTCTTCTGTTGGTGTTATGCAGCAACAGCTTTTAGTTTTCCCACTTAGTGTCTCTCAATAGTAGCACCCGGGATAATCCTCTGCACATCGGTTGCATAACATGAGATCCTGTTAGTTTGTGTTAATGCTGAAGACATGAGAGGTCCATCACAGGTACTGACATCAAATGTTTCAGTCATAGTTGAGTTCCCAGCGTAACAACAGTGCAGCGAAAAGGGGTGCATGGGGGAACAGAGTTCTGGGGTACTGGTACATGTTGGAACAGTAGTAGCATATAGCAGTGGTGTGAGGAGATGAAAGGAGGATGAAAGGTTGTGTTTGGAGAAAAGGAGTCCAGAGGATTTTAACAAGCAATTAATCAGCCATTTTGCTACATGCAAAGTCATTGTTGCATGGTTGATGGTGGCTACTGTGCCAGTATAATTATTAGTGGAAAATTTGTATATGTCACCATTTACACCATTGCTAGAACAACTAGATTCTGACTGTTCACAAAAATTCTGAATTTTATATAGTACTGACTCAGAATGAACCTTTACAGTATAAGAATAGTTGTTCCTAAATACACTCCATAGAGAACTACATGTTCCAAGGATACTGTCATTAGTTAATCCCTCAAAAGAGAACATAATAGGTGATGCAGAGGAAGTGCCTCCTTTCATTGTGTGTGATTGAAAACAACAATTAATGTGTGTATTCAACCATGTATGGCAATCCAGACTAATGCAAAAACAGTACCGTGTTTCACAGTGTTCAATACACTAACAGTAACACATTAACAGATGGATATGCTCAGTATATATATGTTGGGATAAAAATTCTGGACAACTGAGGAGGAGGATAATGTTGAAAATTTCAGGACCTTATTATTCACACATAAAATATCCAATAGAAACCAGGGTAAGTTTAAATAAATCCTTGGTAGAATATGCAACAAGTATGAAAAGCAATTCACATATAGATTGATTCTTAATCAGAAATAACAAGCAAACAAAGAGCAGAACTAAGAGTCACTATATGATGCTAGGTGCAGTACTTATATGTACTGATACGCTAGGGCACACAACAAACAGTCTAGCATAATGACTGGGTAAAACCCGTCATAATATCATGCCCATTCAATTTATACATATGTGTCATACATATTTTAGTAATATGTGCACGTACCTAGAACTTACCATCACCATACTAATGTTATATTAAACCATGCCCACTCATTAATATATACACACTCAAAAAATAGAGTACATCTACACATATGAGAAATTCATGAGAAATATGATATTGATCTATCATGTTGTCATTGAGATTTCATGCTTAATATCTACCTGTCACATAAGACACTTACACAATGTAAGCCATCATGGTCGTAGTTCCTGAAATTTCGAAAACAAACATACAGTACCTGCTACGCAATATACACCGGCATCAGCATTGTGGTAGCAGTTATGGACTCCCCATCCAAGACTCCGGCATTGACCAATGTTAGTTTCCAATCCAGTGCATTCTAAATCATCCAACCAGATTGGTCCATCTCCACTCCCGTAAGATGCATTGCTTAGCACTGCCCTGGATTCACTATAACCGAGTTGACGACAAACCACATCCCCGTCATTCTTGGACCACAAATCGTCACACACAGTCCCCCATCGACCATTCAATAAAACTTCAACTCGACCAGCATTTGGAACAGGACCTCCCTCGAGACGTATTTGTGCTTCGATTGGTTCTTTATAAGAAATGAATATTGAACATGTCGTAACATGATTTAATTACATTGGTAAAGTTAAAGTGCAATACAAATGAGACCTCTACAGGTAGCCACCCCACCTACCCTCACCTCTAGTATGTTAAGCGCAGTGAAGCAATTGATACTTACATTGAGTGTTATAACTACAGGGATATATGGGCGCGAGGTGCCAGTTGTAATGTCGCATACAATGGTGCTTGTAAATGTTTGAATTGAAACTTCTTTGAGCCTACGAAACTCTTCGCCCCCTTCTGTTTTGAAACAATTCAAATCTACATTAGGTTGGTCATCATCCGCTATCACATTTCCTGCCCCTTAATAATAGGGATGTCTGTAGTGAATGTGGGGAATATAATCTTTGCATAAAAACCATAGATAAGTGGCTGGTGGTCGGTCAATACACGAAATTCGGTACCTTTAAAAAATGCCGATAATTGCTTAATAGATAAATAAACAGCTAAAGCTTTTTTTGCAGAAAGCGCTATATCTAAAGCCTAGCGTAGCGCAGCAACATGTGGTCGAATTTATTCTTCAACCCAAGCTTATTCGGCGCAGGCCGCCGAGGTCAAGCAGTTACAAAGTTATATAATATTTAATATAGCAACATAACATAACTCTATAGCATGACTTGACTATATATGGGAATTCTTTAAGCAAGTCACCATACTGTGGTTGGCAGTCATATATAGAAATGTAGGGCTAAAAGCTGATCTGTAGACAGAACCATGTACATTTAGTGTGCAGTCAAAGAATCAATTAGCTTACGGGTCTTCTTCAGATCAACCAATAGTGCATAATATTCTAGGAAATATGTACCTAGATGTGAAACGTCCGCTGAAACAACCAACCATCTACAGGGGTGTCTTAAGCCTAAATCAAACCCAAATCATATATTAGTTTATTTTCAGCCTGCAACGTAAATATATTGGGCCTACATTTCTGCACCGGATACATCTTGACGTCGGCACCAATGTCAATAAAAAACTTATAGCCTTATAGCCAAAAACGTCGCATAACTTCGAAATTGTTATGACATGGTTGGATATTTGTAGTGCCTGCCTTGCCTGAATTACACTTACAAGTTGTATATACCAAGATACATACGGGAAGTGAGTGTATGTTGTACTTCCTGATTAAGCGAACATAACGTAGCGTTGACAAGAACAGTATCCAAGTTATGTTAGTATTCTGCCAAAGTACCGGTAGCGTCGAAATTGTTACGAAATAGCTGGATATGTGTAGTGCCTGCCTTGCCTGATTTACACTTACAAGTTGTACGCATGGTAGTACGCCAAGATACTGACGGGAAGTAAGTTTATGATGTACTTCCTTAATAAGAGACCATAACGTAGGGTTGACTTGGTCAAAAATAGTACCGGTAGCTTCGTCGAGAATTGGTGTGCTGAAACTTGTGCTGAAATTTGGCAAATGAAGATGTGGATATATTACAAATGTCTACAGTACTACAATTGGTAAAATAAAAGTAAAATACCTGCTATGCAATATACACCAGCATCATGACTATGCCGACAGTAATGTACTCCCCAACCACGGCTCGAACAATGCCCGATGTTAGTTTCTGATCCCGTACAATCTACGTCATCTAACCAGATTGGACCATCTCCGCTTCCGTAATATGCATTGGTTAGCACTGACCTGGACTCAGTATACCCAAGTTGACGACAAACCACATCACCGTCATTTTTGCTCCAGGATTTGCTACATACTGTTCCCCATTGACCATTTAGCAAAACCTCAATTCGACCGGCATTTGGAACAGGACCTCCCACGAGACGAATAGTTGCATTAACTGGTTCTTTGAGAAAACGAACGTCGAAGACATTTTCATTCGACATTTTTATTTTCGTTAATATAAATAACCCTAACCCTACTGAACCTTACAAAACATTACAAGTGTACTTGCATGTAGTGTGCTGTAAGGTTCAGTAGGTAACAGTACATTTTGTTTCATGATTGGTTTTGTAATGTTTTTTATGGTAAATTCAAATTAATTTATCATACTTTGTAAGGTTCAGTATGTTATGTATTGAATGTAAGGTTCAGTAGGCTACTGCAAAATTAACACAAAGAGTTATTGTAACATTCAGTAGGCTACTGGCAAATTAACACTAAAAGGTATTGTAAGGTTCAGTAGGTACTGCAAAATGAATGAAAAAGGGTTAGGAAGAGAATTCCCATGATAAAGCAATGGGAAGTTTTTTCTGATGTTCATTGAAAAACTATGAAAAGGAAATACCATGTTGTGACCATATAGCAGATTTATATGCAAATATGCCATTTTCATACTACAGTACATGAGCATTGCTTACATTAGCCTTATCACATTTCTGATGAAAACAATTGCGAAGAACTTTTTACATGTAACCTGTAGGCTGTAGTTCAGTGTGATACAAGTAGGCTTACTGTCTGGACTGTACAATCTATGCGCAGTACATATATCGAGTCAATAACGTTCATTTTTCGTGGAACTGATTAGATCTTAAAATAACATTTTCTAAACAACAATGTAACAAGAAATTACGGGAATATTATTGCTTGTAAAAGTGAAATAAAAGTGTAAATGTGCTGATGATATTTACTCAGAACTAATGTAAGTATCACATAGTATCACAATTGTTGATGAAGCCTGTCATGTATACAAATGCCAACTATTGAAAATATAATTGAATGACATACTGTAGATGAAAGGGATTCCGACATTTTTTCTACTAAATTATTGGAATTTATCTTTTCAGATACTTTTACCAATGGTATAGTCTAATACACTCCTGAAGTTTTCAAGATGTCATCCATCACTGCAGAATCCCTTCAAACACTAAGCATAAACTACATCGCAACTTACTTATCTAAGTTCACAAAAGAGGTTCCTGGAGCAGAGGGAGACCACCTTGAGACAAAACTAGTGTTTAGAGACCCAAGTTTAGTTCTTCATCAAGAATTAGCAGAGCAGCTTTTAAAGAAACTTAGTAAATTAGGTCTCCTAACCGACACAGTACTGAGTCTCTTTAGAAAGGAAACCATTGGTTCTGTGAGACGAGCATGTCTTAGGCATGCAAATGTATCTTCTAAGGGGCTGAGGTCGCTGTCTACTCAGCGTCTATTAGAACTGGATGCTACAGGTCTTCATGGGGTTAATGTTAATGGGATCATTGGGGCCCAGGGTGAATGGACCAGGAAGAATCTCAAGGCCCTTACAGTTAGCAGATGTACCTTTATGAACACATCTAAATATTGCATTGTTATATCTCTGCCTCAGCTGAAATCTCTCAGGCACCTAGATGTCAGTTACACAGAGTTTGGCTACAACCTTGGTTTAGAGTGTGTTGTTTCTGACCTTCCACACCTAGACAGCTTGGATATTTCAGGAACACTCGTATACAATATACAGCCATTGCTGGCCCTGAAAGACTCGCTAAAATCACTTTCCATGTTTAAGACTCGAGTCCCTGACATTGATCTTATTCCAGTTATCGCAGAGATGAAAGCTTTGAAGCATTTAGACATATCCCAGGATGGCGTACAGCACATGATCAGTAGCAAACATAAAGGAAAAGCAACTATGGAACAGCTTCTTAACTCGCCATCAGGCCTGCCGAATATTGTTTCGTTGGATTTATCAGGAAGGGATGACATCACATATGCCATGATAGAAAAATTTGTTAGGTGCCATTCTAAACTCAGGTTCCTTGGACTTGCCCTATCTCAAGATGTATCAGAAGGTGCTTTCTTCAAGGAGAAACGCTACAAAGAATTCAACAGTGATTTGAAGGTAAGTGACATTGAAAGTTTATTGATTTAGGGCTTGAGATCAGTCTTGGTCCCATTACATGACTGTTTGAGTCTAGAATGATAGGAGTCATGTGTTTGGGCAGGAACCACATTCCACAGTACTAGATATTCACTTTACATGCAGATTAAAGTATTGGTTGTTTGCTTTAGCAAAACGAACATATGTATTCAGGTTGGCTTGTGTGTGTGTGTGTATGTCTGTGACATTTACTTTGGGCACACTCTAACTCAACTAGGGAAAGTCAGACCACGTGTATAGATCTGCCATAATTAGAAGAAGTGGCCTATTGTTTTTGGTGTCAATATCATATACATGTATATTATAATGAGGTTACGGGATCAAAGATCAAAATTTTGAATTGATGTACCAACCGTAATTCGGTATGTATCCATATTTGGTATGATATTGTTAGGTGATAGTGCGTACATGTGGGCCCAAATTGTTTTCCAAATTGATTTTAGGACCCAAATTTTGAATGTATTCATATTTTGATATTGATTTAAGCAAAGCAAATTTATTTTCAATCAATAGTCCGAATGCATACATAGTTGGTACTGTATGTACAGTACATGTAGTTACATGTAGGTGATTGTGCAAGCATGTGGGTCCAAATTGTTTTCAACCATGTGGCCCCCCAATTTTATATTTTCTTGTGTATATTTTGGGTCTTCAAATGGCGTCATCCTCATCCAATAAAAACAGCATTTCATGGGGGGGGGGTCATGTCATGGAAATTCTCCTCATAGCAAATTTGAGATGCACCAGGGGCCTGTTTCATAAAGACGAGAAAGAAGTTTGATGTATTGTGTGCTGTCGTGTGTTATGTTATCAAGCAAAGTTTCAGATCAATTCTGTTTTATAAAATATCACAGATTACTTGAACTTTTTCTGTGTCTAAGACCAAAACTAACCTCTAGCCATACATACATGTACAGTGTGTACACATGTATTATGCTAACAAATTCCATCAAATTTTTACTTAATTTTTAACACAATTTTAAGTTGCCAATGTACATAATTAGTAACAAGTTGGTCATTTGTACAAAGTTTATACCAGCAAACAGTGAGATAGGGTCATAAAATGTCATGATATCAACCTCATTTGTGAATGTTTTTTTAGCTCACTAGTATATATCTATATATAGGATATTTTGATCAATGGTCATCTAGTGGTCATTTGGGGTTATTCTTTTAATGGCCAACATGCTTCTTCTACCACAGACATAAATGGATATTCACCAAAGTTGCTCACAGTTATTTTTGGATAGTGACCCATATGGGTTGTTCAGGATTTTGTGCTCAAAATGAATTTTCTAAGAATGAAATGGAAAATGTCACTTGTAGTATGAGCCACTGGCACCATTGGTGCTCTTGTAATTTAATTATGTTTGATTTGAAAAAACGTAACTCAACGATCGATCTCTGGCTAAGATTGATCTTATCGAAATGGATCTGTAGATCGAGTAGCAAGTCAACCCTTATGAATCATCTACCTATGTAAATTAATATGAGTTTATTTACACATGTCATGCATTATCCTTCCTATCATCCTCCCAGGTGGCTGGCCAAGCATCAGAGGAGCAGATACTGGAAGCCTTGTTACGATACAAACAGAGACCTTACTATGGTCATAAACTACTCAGGTGTTTGTTCAACATGACTCAATACATTGAGAAAGACTCCAAACCAGAGCTTGTTAAGGTAAAGCATTTATTAATGATTTAAATGCCCTATTGAATGTCCAAAATTTTTAAGATTAATATTAATATTAAGATTGCCTATATTGGACATTTATTACAACTGTTAAATTTAATTGCAAAAACAAAATGACCTTCATCTAATCCCACACCTCATTGTTCTATCACATTGGTTAAATGCTGAGGAGGAACTCACATTAGATGAGGACACAATCGGTGGTTACTGAATGATGATTGAGAGGAGAAGGCTTGTAAATCACTTCACCATATTTATATAAAACAAAATTAATATCAATTGAAAGAGAAATTCAAGCTGATGCTCAATCCTTCAAACACGGGAGGAACAGTGTCTTACAGGCTGTAATTCCTTATAGGGTCATCCAATTTGCATACATTTGCATACATAATTAGCTCTAAATCTTTCAATTCTGGATTCATTATATTCCTTACACATTTCTCTTTAAGTTACTGTAATGTATGGTTTAACATTGATAAAGTGTTTTCTTTTTACAAAATTATTTAGGTATGGAGGTTATTGACTGTGCAAATTCCCTGCGAGTTAAAGGGTTAAGTGGATTACAGACCCAGATCAAACTAATTAAACCCAATTAAAGTTCAATTTAAATAAATGTTTTTTCTTTTTTGTAGGCTATTCTACCTCAAATGAGAGCCAACCCTAAACATCTTGGTGTACAAATGGCAGCAAGGTAAGATCTTTGTTCATTTGTGTGGAAAAAAAGTATTGTGGAAGAATTATATTTCTTATTAAAATGACAAATTCTGCATGCTCAAATGGGGGTGGGGAGGATGGAGTGTGGGATTGGCTCCCTTTTCAAACTAAAAAGGATAATACCATTCATCCCTTCATATGAGTATGGCTGTCTAAGAGTGACTTCAAGATGAAATATACAACAGAATTATAGTTTCTGGGGATCTGTGTCTATTGCCCTTACAAGATGCTGATAGAGTGCTTCCTAGAAGCACACAACAATCATGATGCAGTGCTGGTAAATCCCTTGCTAACACTTGATAACATGGTTGACTTGTTGCTCTATGATATTGGGCAGAACCCAGACAGTTTAGTGAGCATTGTGATTGGTTGATTGTTTGGTAATAATTTTAGTATTTTGTAAAGTTTTATCTAATATTTCCTGTACTGAGCAGTTTTAATAGTGCAAAACTGGATTGACTGTCGGCCGGAAATTTCAAAATAGGATGGCCCAATGCGGCATCCATAGACTGTTGATGACATCATAGCAATTATGGGACAATTCCTTGTCGGCTTGCTTGAAAATTTGGGCAACTACTTTAGCTTGTGAACCTGTAAAGACATTTATCTGCACTCTGCTGAACTACATTGTCAGAAACTGTTGAGTTGCTAGAGTAAGGGTTACTTAAAAATTCCTACAAGCATGTGTTTTGCTGAGCATTCCATTGTTACATTGATGTTACAGAATTCTTCCCAAAGAAACATGCAATTATTTGGCAGTTTTGCTTTTGTGTCAAAGTTAATTTAAAGCTAAAAGTAGTCTTATAAGTTTTTTTTTATATATTTTTTTTATCAAGTTTAAAGGTCTTTGGATATTTGAGTCAAGTTTAAAATGACATCACATTTGGCCATTACATGTTTTCAGTTTGTAAAATTTGTTGCTTCTGCAATTGTTATTTGAAATTCTTGTTTAAGAAATATGTTACTCCAGTGTGAAGAATCAGCATTGAATGGTTACAGTAGTCAACCTTTATATTCATTGATAAAACTTGCATTCAGTTTATAGGAAGTATTAGGTGGTAAATTTTGAGGTGTTATACTAATAATAATAATTTATTTATATGAATTGAGAAACTACCAGTGCTTCACATACACTGTCACAAGATTTATTTTTGTAATGGGACCTAAGAGAATGTTTGAACTTAAAGTGCTAATCAGACCAGGTCAAGTTGGGCAGAGCTCCACAGGTTTGATCATGCATGTTGAAAAAAACTGTCTGCCAGCTTTAATTTTGTTATTGGAACAATCGATGTATATATTGCTAAACCAGAGTACATGTTTATCAAGCAACTGAGGCAATATACAGTACCTTGGATTGTGTTTCTGTTATTTAATGATCTTTGTTTCCCATCTGCAGTGCCTGCCTCTATAATGTGACAAAGAACCGTTTAGGTGAGAGCATACATGTATCGCTGCTCAGTAAGATGGTTCATCTTGTACTTCAAGCCATGGAGAACTTCTCAACACAACAACAGGTAACATTTTATTAATGCGGTATGATGGTGAATGGTATATTTACTGTCCCTATACTAAAGCCACCATTTTTCCGTTTTCTAAACTCAGGATTCCGTTTTGTCAATTTTCCATTTTCCGTGTTCTTCCCGTT
>JAODAF010039449.1:0-11772 GCA_027574765.1 Molpadia intermedia
CATCGGTCACCCATGGGTACCTCACCATAGGGTACCCCCTGTGACCGGACAAATCATGATGAAAAACATTACCATGGTAACATTGCCATAGCCTTTGGCTATCCATATACTGTGATGGTAACTTTTGCTATGGTAACTGGTTAGGCCAAAAGTGTGTGTAACAGTCAATTGACTACAATATCTCATCCCCCTAATGGGGTGATGAGATAATAAATCGAGGGCCAAATTTGTAGGCCTACACATGCATATATATTTATATTAAACTTGTGTTTGGCTGCTGTATACAATATCATGTATTAAGAAGCAAGCAGCAAAATATGTGGTGAGTTTTTATTTTCATTCATGTCATAAATAATGCAACATGCAGAGAAGGCTTCATAAATGAAAGTTTAGTTGATTATCAATGTAGAGGAGTCATTAATTTAATAGGAGAGATCAATCTTTGCACCGAATGAGTATCAGGATTGTTTATGAGCTCATGGACAATAACTTTTTCTTCCAGTGTTGGTATGAGGGCGTTGTATTTCTTCTCAGAAATGGTGCCAAGCAGCTAATCCCAGATACACACGGCCGACTTCCGATCCATGCAGCTACCTGTGATAAAGACTCCAAGTTAGTATTAATTAATGAGAAGGAAAAAAGGAAAGGAAAAAAAGCCTTAGCCAAAAAAGATGCAAGGCTATATTATGCAGCAGACACCTACCCCCATAATTCACTTGCCACACACCACTAAGGTGATGTATATGCAAAGTATTATTCAAAGTGATAAATCTCTATATGCTTTATGGATATAGGTCACATCAACTATATTATTCCACACTACCTTCAATGGTCAATGTCAACATAGTTTGTATATCATCAGTGTCAATCATTGCCTAAAAAAGTCATGTTTGGGAGCTCTCAGTGGGTTACATACCTTGACCTTCCCTAGTGGATATACTATGCTTAATTGCACATGAAACATATCATATACAGTGTAAGTCCAGTTCAAACTTAATTACCCAATTTTTGGACTGGCCTTATAAGTTTGGCATGTACAAGTAACCGTAGTCTGAAAGTGGTATGGTGGTTTTGACCTCTAGCATATGGTGCAACAAGGTTCTCTAGACATGTACGTTTTCTTTGCAAAGTGTTGTCTGCTGATGTGGAACATGCATATTATGTGATGCACCGTGCACGGTTACAATCAGTTAAAATGAGTCAGTGATAAACCAGATATATCCAGAATAGTGATATCCTGTGCTGTTTGTGGATAGGCAGATTACCAAAATCCCCTGGCATTCAAATTGAAAGAAAGAACTTAACTATCATTTCACCAGTACACTGCAGTTAATAGTGCTGAAGACAGTACTTGCACTAAGCAAGTTAGCCTTTGGCTATCCATATACTGTGATGTAGTTTAATATGCAAGGAATAGGCACATGTATATGCTAAATTCTTGGCATTAAAAATTCATCAGTAAAAATATCAGACCATATAAATTAATTATTCATGTACTTTTCTTATCAACATTTTTAAATTGTGAAACTAATGTAGGGCAGATATATATATTTTTTTTTAAAAGAAAAAAAACAACATGACAATGTAGATTTACCAAATAAGGTACAGTATGATATTGTTGTGTTCAAAATTATTGGTCAAGTCAAATTTGGAACCACTGAAACAAATGACAGCAATTGGAGTGATTGGCTCTGATGCTGAAGGCTGATCTTATCCTGACATTTATGCCTATACCATTTGGTGCTATTTTATGAAGGGAAATTGGGGCATATAGTGGGGACATTCCAAGATATGTGACTTTCAACTTTCTAATACCATACCACTTTAAGCTCTAAGATTTATAACCTAGGATTTCTATTTTAGGACTCTATCTGCTCTTCTCCAAAACTTGGTTGTTAGCGACATCAATGAGGCTGATAATGATGGTATGACAGCACTCCACTGGGCAGCCTTCCACAACCGACCAGAACATGTACAGCTAATAATGCTAAGAGGAGGGGACATCTACCAGATAGATATCGATGAAAAGACACCTATGCACTGGGCCAGTCAGGTGAAAATATTAACAAAACATGTTCCCTTTAGCCCTGGTAGCACCAGAAAGGCAGGTACCATGCAGTAGGACATCGTCCATGCATGGGGAGGGTGAAGGGAGGGATAGTTTATTGGCTAATTATATCCCCCTAGCCACTCCTTATCCGTGCCCAATGATATGTGATGTGCATATAGTGATGAGAGGGGGTAATATATTGGTTAATTTCCCCCTAGCCCTGTTAATTTCCTTCTCTCTTGTTTGATAATGTGATGCGCATATGCATATAAATTAATAGTGATGTGAGGGGGGAGGGGGAGCTAATATATTGGCTATTATCCCCCCTGGCTGATATCCCCCTAGCCCTGGCTCGTTCCTTCTCTCTCTATTACATGATATGTGATGTATATATTCATATCGTGAAGGTTTGGAAGGGCTAATTTAGGGGCTATATGGCCCTTATGTTCTATTAGATTGCATAATATGTGATGTACATAATGCATATTATGAGGCGCTAATTGCTCATTTCCTACTTTCACATATGATATGTGTGGTATATATATGCATATAGTGAGGTGTTATTATAATAAGCATGGGTGCTCATTCAAAGTCATAGTAAGCCTAGCTGTTGCAAACATCTCACCGATATCTTAACCGTGATCGATACCCACGATGAAAATGATTTAGATACCACGACTCGGGGAATAACAACATCAATTAACCCAAATTAGAATAATCAGACCCAAAATCACATTTTTTTTTCAGAATGGAAGTGTCATCTGCTGTTCCATAATGGCAAAGTGCCATAGTGGGGGCGCTCCTCTCGTCAATGCTTTGGAAGGAACCGGTAAAAACTGTGTTCATTTGGCCAGTGCGGCTGGTAATGCACTAATTCTGGAGGTTTTTGCCAGCATCCCAGAAGTAGATTTTGAAGCCCTTGATCCAGATGAGAGGTAGGCTGGTAGAATGATGATAGTTTTATTGGAATTACTTAAATAGGGTCACTCATGCACATCTAATTAAAGGGCCCCTCACATGTAAGTAAAGGGCTGCTTGCATGCAAACAAAGGTCTGGTCTCATGTAGATAAAGGTCTGCTCACATGTATATAAAGTGCTGGCATGTCTGCTCGCCTTTAAGTAAAGGGTCACTCATATGTAGATAAAGGGTTGCTTGTATGTGAATAAAGGGCCACTTGCATAGATAAAGAACTGTTCACTTGTAACAGCCACTCACATGTAAATAAAGGGCTGCTTGCACGTAAATAAAGGTATGTTCTCATGTACATAAAGAACTGCTTCCCTTTAAGTAAAGGGTCACTCATATGTAGATAAAGGGCTGCTCACATGTAAATAAAGGGCTGCTTTGCATGTAGACAAAGGTCCGTTCTCTTATACATCAAAGTTCTGCTCACCTTTAAGTAAAGGGTCACTCATATGTCAATAAAGGGTTGCTCATAAGTGAATGAAAGGCTACTTGCATAGATAAAGAACAGAAATGTAACAGCCACTCACATGTAAATAAAGGTCCACTTGCATGTCAATAAGGGCCAGTGGCATGCCAATAAAGGGCTGCTTATATACACATATATATAGAAATTAAAATTTCCTCTCAGTGTGAACCATGGATATGCCGCTGGTCCTTGTTGGTTTTGAGGCATCATGAGAATCCTATATGTAGTCAAGTTTGCATGTATATGTGTGTGATCCATGAAGGTGTGAACACTATTTCAAATTCTCATTAGGGGATTTCGATTGGGGCACATTAACCTTATAAGGTGGGGTGATCATTGAGTTCCACCTGCTTTCTGTTACAATAAACATTTGGCATATCTGTGACAGTATATGCCTTGGCTTGATTCATCTCAGGTGTCAACAAAAACAGTATCAGTATATTTTGGAAAATAATTTTGGTTTTAAGACAGAGAATGAAATAAATAAATACATGGCTGTCGTTGAATTATACAGGATTTATTGGAACTTTAAACATTCTGTGATGCCTTCAGACCTATCATTTCCTTAAATTTAAATTCATTGATTTTTGGTTCCTTGCTTTATTTTTTATTTTGCTGTTCATAGTTCATGATAAATTTCACCCAGATTTGGGATAAATAACATTAACAGAAATGTTTTCTTCCAAAATGTACTGACCAAGCCCCCACCCCTCCCCATTCCCAAACAGCAAAAGTAGAACCAGTGTCATTGATACAAATTACTTCCATGACTACCACATATATTATTCAGCCAAACCCTGTGTTGTTTGATTGTTTCCACTTTCACCTTTAAAGTTGTGCACAACTTTGTTTTCACAGACTGTTGTTTATTCTCTTATAGGGTACCCTTGCATTGGGCTGCTGTAAAAGGCAACACAGACTGTGTAGTTTATCTGGTTCAGCTTGGAGTTGAACTCTCGCCAGAAGATGTGTGTGGCCGCACACCCCTGGGATATGCACACCAAGCTGGAATGACCGAAATAGTCCGTTATTTGAAGGACAGTGGAGCCGAGTTTGGTAAAATGGAACTTCTTGCATTTGAGAAGAGAAATTCTAGCCTGAGTGGAAAGATAAAGGAACAAAAGACGAAAGAGAACGGAAAAGAAACAAAGAAGAGCAGATTTAAAATACTTACCGGATGGCTGGATAAAAGGAAACATAAATCTAAAGATTCTGAAAACGGAGAGAAGAACCAGGAGGATGAATGTGAAGACTTATTTCATGATGGAACTGATGTCCATCAAGAGATACCTCAGGAAATCAATGATCAATCCCTTACTGTGCCTACCCATATACCATTACAGAGGTCATTAAGTGATAAATCTAATAGTAATGTGCATCCTGAAGGGAATTCCCCAGTTGCAATACATTTTGATTCTTCACCAAGGTCTGAAGGGAGTCTTTCATTGTATTCATCGGATGGTAAAATAATGCATAGCATTGGCAGTTGTCTTTCAGCGAACAATCTGGACAGTATATCTCCAAGGTCTTCATCATCACACCATTCCATTGATGGTGTTCTTTCAGTGAATAATATGGAAGAGATTTCTCCACGGTCTACGATATCGAATCAATCTTTGGTTTCAAACCATTCTGTAAATTCTACTGACCATAATACAACTCTACTTGTGCCAAATCTCACGAGTCAAGAGAAATTTGAACTCACTAACTCAGCGGGTACCGGCAGAGTTTCCTCTTGGTATAGAGACGACACAGGGAGGGAGGCATCAAACTCTTCGTTTCCAAGATACAACCCCCTACCTGATCCCTTTTTGTTATCAAATGTTAAAAGTAATGTTCCAGTTAAATCTGTAGTACCGGATTGGTCGAGTGAAGGACCAGATTATGAGGTGTTGGAGCGGCAAGCAAGGGAAATATTGGATGCTCAAAAGAAAGCAGATGGTATGTCTTAATAATGGTACTTCATATCAAAATTAAGATGCCAGCCCATATTCAAACCTACCTTCCGACTAGTATGCTTCAAAGCCAGGGTACTTAAATTTGAACCTGACTTGACAATGTATGTAAGTGAACCCACTAGAACTTGCAAGACATTACATTTTAGCCAATAATTCACACTGATGATATACAAATTGTGTTGACATTGACTAGCAACCACTGAAGCTATTGCCAAAAGATGTTCTGGTTATGACCTGTATCTAAACACTGATCGATTTATGACTTAAACAGACTTTGCATAAGCACTTATCATAAATGGTGTGGTGAGTGCTTTAAAGAGTATGAGCATGAGAAATCTGTTATTCATATTTGGGCTAAGGTTTCTAAGCCAACAACATAAAATGAACAACATCTATGAGCTAAACTATTAAAGTTTTTTTAATATATTAAACATTTCCTATATTTATTACTATTAGCCAGAATGAGAGGATTCCTGAAAAAAGAACCTTGAGCAGCAAAAAAAAGGATGCAAGGCTGTACAAGAGTAAATTATTTTGCTCATGCCGTGAGGCACACCCATAATGCACTCACCACCCCACCTATGGTGATGTTTATGCAAGGTCTGTCAAAGTTTTAAAACAATCATTGCAAAGGTCACATCCAGTATATTATTCTGCTATAACTTCTGTGGCCACTAGTCAATGTCAAAACAGTTTGTATATCATCAGTGTGAATCATTGGTTAAAAGTTCATTGTTTGGGAGCTCTCAGTGGGTTCACTTTCAAATCATGACCTTCCCTAGTGGATATAGTAAGATTAATATACCTGAAACATAAAGGTCTGGTTCAAAAAGTTCTTACCCGGATTTTGATGCATACTAGTCGATTATATTCCTGGATTTGTTTGGAATGTTTTAATGGCAGGCGGATCACCACACCCTAATTGAAGAGACCTGAAAGGTCCCATGTTAGCATAGGATGCTAAATATGAACCTGCAACACTGACTCAACTTAACTTTTATGTTGTTATTTGTTACAGAGGATGATATGACAATCAAAATACAGCTTCCAGAGGGAGACTTTTGGAACCGATTCCCCTACAACAACACTGGGAATCCTAAACTAGAGCCAATACGAAGACGTAGTACTAGTAGTGAGTAGTTCATCATATTGAAAATATATTAAACAACTAAAAAGAAATCAAAATCATTTTAACTATTTCATGAGTTTCATTTTCATTTTGTAGGGAGCATGGATAGGTAAGTGGTGGTTGTAAGAACGTCCTTTCCCAGAAGCATTGCTTGTTAGCTCCTCAATGCTGCTTGACATTGTTACAAAACTGTCAGGACAACCACTGGGTTCAGCACTTCAAATATTGCATAGGTATATGCTACAAGTTGTTGGCAGCTGAACCACAATGTAGACTTGCATTCTGGTCACAATAAAAAAAACAATCTCATGTACATATTTTGATCGTAGTTTGTATTGGTATCTCAGATTGGTATTCAAAGATTAGTAGGATTGATATTAAAAGAGCCACAACACATTATTGCAGTCTGATTACCTAATTGTCCTCATGCTTTTAATGGCTTTTACTTTGTACCTTTGACGACCAATCTGGGAATTCTTTATATCTGTCAAATGATTTATAGGAAACAAAGTATTTATAAATGTTCCAAACATCGCATCAGAACAATCTACGCACCATTGTGTTCTGGTTATCATCTCACTTCCCTATTTGTTTTTTCAGGCACATTTTGCAAAATTCCAGAGAGTGTGAAAAGCAGTCAGACAGTTGAGAGCCTGTAAGTCGGGCAACTTTTTTTCTTACCTGGTCACAAGTAGCAGCTCCTACCCCTATATTTTTTAAGAAAAGTTATTTGGCCAGACAATTTGTATAATAATATCATTTGGCTATGCAATTCTTTTTTCTTTCTTTTTAAATATCAACATTTGACCTGCCAAATTCTTAATTTAGTAACTTTTAGCTATAGTCACAAATTTAAAAAATAGACTATTAATTTTACCATCTAATATTCGTCAGCTAATATTTGGCCTTGCAATTGTTAAAATATTAGCATTTGCTCAGCCAATTTTTAAAATACTTAAAATATTAACATTTGTTCATTTAGATCTTAAAATGCCTAAATCTTAAAATTTGGCCAGCCAATTCACAATATATATTTGGCCAGTCAATTCATAAAATTATATCTTGTATATTTATCAATTATATATATTCCAAATTGTTAGCAACATATTCTTCAAATCTTCAAACCCATCACAACGTTCTATGAGTCGTGGTCCATTTGTGGTGCTCATAAAATTTAAGATCAAATGTCATGTATGTATGCATGTGTTTGTGTATGTGATGCCTTGCTTGTAATCAGGCCAACTTCGATTTATCTCATAGTTGGTATGTAGGTTACCCATACTGAGTACAAGAGGCCTATTGATTTTGGAAGAATCATTTGAGGTCAACAGAGGTCAAATTGCAAACACCTTGTAATCAAGCTCAGTAATACCAACTTACATTAATTTAATAGTTGGTATGTTGGTTACCCATGTTCAGTATAAGATTGATTTGGGTAGAGGTCAAAGGTCATTTGAGGTCAACAGGTCAAATTGCAAAAACCTGCAGGCTAACTCAATAATGCCAGTTGGTATGTAGGTTACCAATATTGATCACAAGAAGAACCCTATCGATGTTGGTAAAAGTTGAAGGTCATTTGCGGTCAATAGAAGTCAAATTACAAAAATGTAATCAGGCTAACTTGAACTCAATAATGCCAACTTGAATGAATCTCATGTAAGTTGTTTATATGAATTACTAAATTATAATAAAGTATTACATTATATTATTAACTGAAACTTTATTTTGTAATAACTTAAAAATATAAAGGTTGTAATTTTGTAGAATGTTGTAAAATTGAAAAAGAAATAACTAAAATGTAAACACTGGTGGCTCAGTGATGTCACAGACTTGCTTCTAGTCAGTTTCCATTTCCTGATACGAGATATTGAAGTGGAAAGTTGCATTTTAGTAGTGAGGCATATGTAAGTGAATATATGTTTTTCTGCAACTTAATGGTGAATGCTTGTCCTTTAATGTACAATTTGTAAATGTCATTTTCGCACCTGTATGCCAGATTAGCTTCACATTTGGTATGTGCTCAAGTTAGGAGGTAGAAGAAGAAAGTTAATCAACAAGTTTTATATAATTAGTCTTCATGAGTGGGTGGGGCCTACTGATTCGTCGCTGAATGTAGCTAGTTATCACAATAACCAGACCATAACAAGATGTTGGATAGTTACCATAGTTGTCATATATATTTGCCATAATGTGTAGGCGACCTTGTTGGTTTATGTGTGCAATGTGCATGTCATGAATATTGAGCTATCATGAATATTAGACATTACTTTATGTCTTTAATAAGTAGGGCTGAACGTCAAATTCGAAATAAATGTCAATATCTCTGTTAAGTTATATTCATAGTATATTTCGGTATTGGAACCATTAAAAGTGACAGGCAACATTAAACCATTGGTGGAGCCAGTATTGACACAGGACGCCCGCCCCCGCTTTTGATGAGGTTTTGCTGGCACTTTAGCCACTTACAAATCGCCCAAAACACTAGATTCTATAGTGCACAGTGTTGATACTGTAAAGAAGTCCTATGCTCTCCCTCGCCTGTACTGTAAGGGTTAATTACGCAGGATACAATTGGCATCTCTGTCGTTTCTTAGCTTCAAGTTTTCACGACTCCCAGTAAAGTTGCCGATTGGTGAAAATATGATAATAACAAATTATTATGAATTAAACAAAAATAAAAAGAATTCACGAGATTCAGATACCGTAAATTGTAATTTCTTTAGTCGCATTCTATTCTTTGAAATATTAACCCATTTCCAGGGCGTCGATTTGCTTTTATGGGGGGAATTGTAATTGAGTACCGTCCTGGAAAGGGGTCACCCTTTTTGGAAGAGGGGTCAAACTTTTTGTAAAATAAGAAGTGCTTAGATGCAAAATGGTGCTGTATTTTAACTAGTTAGGGAACTATGAACCCTAATTTCAAAAGCTTGATGGGGCAGGGCTGTATACAGTTTTTGCATCAGTGTTAGGTTGGGATGGGGTGAGGGTTTTGGCTGTGAGCGTGCAAGCTCCCTAATTTATTTAACTCCAGTTCTTCTTACCGCTGCATCGCCTCTTAATAATAATAAATTCAAATTTATAAAGCGCCTATATCTAAACTTTCCAATTTTCAGTGGCGCTAATCTACCAAAAGGCCCGCCGATTCACAGGTTAATGAATGTCATAGCAACCATTCAAACTCACATTAACTCAAATAATGAATTTGGATTACGCCCCAGGCTCCACGGTGCTGAAACTATTCATCAATTACCACTATTCTCGTCGGCCAATTTTAACATTATCTTTGGCTCTCTTGTTAGTCTCATCGCACTTATAATAATATCATTCACGCGAGGCTTAATTTCAAAGAGGTTGAGAAAACACTCTCTTTCTAGTTGTATGTAAGGATTAAAATAACTAGTAAGATTGTGATTATCGGATTTTGATCTCTTTTCAATAAGACCTATTACTTAAACTAACCCCGAGGGTACTGACACTGGACCATTTATGAGAAAGTAGCATTGTCCCCCTCAAACTTTGCCGAAGGGCGTTCGTGTCGGCTTTGATCCAGCCCGACGAATCACGAACCCTAGTTCGTTTTTGGCCTTTATAAGAAAATATTGATAAAGGATGCTCTCAGGTTTATAAATGGGTTAAATGTCTGGAAAATGATAAAATGTAAATAATGAAAGATGGGCACTGTTGAACAATTGAAACGACCGGGGGTCAATGGCTAAACTGACGCCAGAAAGTAGCCATGACCAGTGGCCTGCTAATCCAGACATTCACCCCTAGATTAACCTATTAAACCGTTCGTTGGTTAGAATTATAGAATTCATTATTATGATATGCTCGAGTGTTATTTTTTATCATTACTATATATCACCAGTTTCTGAGACTGAATCCGTGAAATCCTAGCCCGGGTCAAGGCCAGTCACATCCCCACGCATATTTTGGAGAAAATCTTGTGACCATCCACCTGACTTTCCCCTGGATCACATCAAGGGCCTTATGCAGACCCTGGAACCCACGCACGTAAACTAATGGCCTTGCGCAGACCCTGGACCCCACGCACGTAGACTAAGGGCCTTGCGCAGACCCTGGACCCCACGCATGTAGATGCTCGCATTTCCATTTTATATCAGTGCATATCAATTATTCAGTTGTAAAATCAACCACGAGCTATGTTAGCTTAACACCTACCTGGTGTTTTCGCAGAGCTATACGAGGGATGCTCCCCTGCCCCCACCAGGGGCCCTGGAATCCACGCGTTCGGTATCGGTAGATGTCGCCAAATTTACCATTTTACCTTCCAATTGTAATGCCTTCGCTGCGGACATTATGCGCACGATATGTAATAATATTCAACATTCATTCTACTAATTCAGAGATACAGAGATTTGGTTACAATTCGTATAGTTGCATGTGTGTTGCCGATAGTAATGCTATATGAGACTTTAACTATAACAACTAAACACCATTATTTTTAAGGTGAAGGTTGCTTAAATTTAAGCATTTCAGCCAATTACTCGAATTCTAATAATGCTGTTTCAATCAATGAAAACGATAAAAAAAAACATTGTTAACAAATTAAAACAGAAAAAAATAAATTATTATTGAACACGAAGTGCATCCAGCAAAGATATAAAGTTACATGATGACAGCTAAATCGATTTGCCAGAATTTAGATGTTTTTCTCAGCTGGGGAGGGGGTGCCAGGCTGCCCGCCCGCCCGTACGCCTATCACATGAAGCAGGGAATTTGTCACAGTGAACATTCATTATAATCACTGATATAGTACATTGTTATTACACTGGCAAACTGCTCGATTTTTAAACAGTAATAGCTCCCTCTACTGGAAAGTTTAAAATTATGTATTTAAAAATGAAAAGGAATGTTGCTTTCCCGCCTGATTCTTTTTCGAACCAGACGATTGCGGGCGCAGTTAATATGGTGGGTGAAACATACCGAACGGGATACAATTGTTTCAATAACTCATGGGCGTCGATGGGACACGCGGGTACTTCTTTAAAGATGTTTTCATCCATGGGCGTCGATGTGGGGAAATGGGACAACATGTCCTGCTCTAATGATGGGGGACTAATGCAGGGCCGTAGCGAGCGGGGGGGTGGGGGGGGTGTCACACCCCCCCAATAATTTGGTCGCCGTCGGCAAATTGTTTGCCCGTCGGCAAATTGAAGCCCCGTGGGTAACGCAGAGGA
>JAODAF010039560.1:0-11771 GCA_027574765.1 Molpadia intermedia
CGAAAAAAACAACCCCCCTTTCGTGTTTCAGTATAAAACCGGGGGAAAACGTGGGGGGGGGGGGGGGGGGGGGGGGCGGTTTCTCCCCCTCTCAGAAGCCACGCCACCCTGATTCCCCCCAAATGAAATGTCAGTTGCTCAAAGCCACACACGAACACAAATTTTGCCCCCTCTCTCAATACCTTGGCCCCCTTCAGCCCCCCAGATGGAAATGTCTAGTTACGCCACTGGGTATAATCATCATTCAGCCATTCATTACATATATATTATAATTTTTATTCAAGCCGCTAACTTCCACCAGCCACCATCCTAGTTAGAGTATTCTGCTTAAATACAGGCGATATGCGCGCGGCGATAGCCCCCTTTGGAAGAGATTCTTCATCATAGGTGTTTGGTGGGAACCATTTTGAAACATTTGCCTTCATTCTAGCGTTGTTGTATTTTTGGCGAAATTATTCATGTGACCATTCTGAACACATATCCAGCTAGTACATAATACTTACCATGTGCGGTAGAAGAACACGGTATCATAAGAAATTGACCTTTTGGAGTAGCATATTCACAAACCCAAGGGTCACACGCATGTATATATATACACACACACACGCACACGCACACACCACGTACCAATTCGGCTGCATATGTTCCATTGCTGCATTCGGCATCGGAACCCTTGTGTTGTGTATCAGTGAACTATCAACAAAGTAAGAAATATATACAAACTTTATACTAATCACATTGAACTATGCACATGGATACATGGAGGGTGTGATGGGAGGGTGTATTAATTGAGGGTGGGGATGAATTGTGGTTTCGACAATGGCGTAGCCAGGATTTTGTTAGTAGAGGGTGCTGTCCAGGGGAACCAACATCATACAGGGGACCACTAATATCATCTACACCATCGGGGATAAGCTTTTATTCATAACGGGGTTATATGGGTGAAACCTGAAGAAAAAAAAAGCACAAGCACAAAGCATTGGCATTTTAAGATTTTTGGTAATAGGTTGGTTGCTAATGTATGCTACAGAAATCAACAAACCAAATTGATTTTACGTTGACTTTAAGCGAATAACCTTGAAAATTACCATATACGCCATTTTCACCCGGTGTGATGTTAATGTTAATGTTAAATATTAATGTGCACCGACGAATATGTGTGCTAGTCAGTGTAATATTTCCCATCTTTGAACGGAAACGTCGAACGCCTGCTTAATCGAAAGAAGTGTGATTCATTTCAGAGTATCTATGGAGACGCTATACGCCTGATGGGCAGGTGGTGGGTTGTGAACTAACTCTAGTTGGGACTAAATCCCGGCACATATTAAATCATTAACCAAAATGTCGCTATGTAGAAATCATTGGTTTGCACTCAAATACTATGTAAATAATCGTGAAGTGACCACATGTCCACCTTAAAGGAGTATGAAAATACAAACAATATACCTATGACGTGATCATAAACACGTCACAAGGCACTTCTTTAGAAACACGATAGTTCCCATGAGCCACTAAACTTGTCAAATTTAGGTGTCATTGATTATATCTTGTGATTGGAAAGTGATATTTTGATTCTGATTACACGGTGTTGTAGATCCTATTATTTCTTTTCATAATATGTATAAAAATATATTTGGTTTTATGAGCGAATGATGATCAGTTAACCCCACGCAGTTTCGGGAGTGCTGAAACTGTATCGGCGGTCTGTCGGAAATCACGAAATGGCATAGCTCAACGCCGACGGCATATGTCTGTTGATGATGTCACAGCAATCGTTGAACGTTTTCTAGTCGGCTTGCTCGTAAAACCTGATACGACGTGTGTGCCCTGTGCTCCCCTCCATCGACAGAAACAAGAGGGTCAAGCAGTACAAGAGGGTCAAGCACTACACCAGTGGTTCCCAACCAGGGGTACACGTACCTCTTGGGGGTACAAAACTGAGATGCCCTGGGTACAGATATACTGTTCGAATTTACGGTTCGGTAGATTTTTCCCGCCGTCGGTGAGTGCACGGGAAACGAGAATTGGCGCGTTTTGTTGTTTATCTGCTCCGCTACGCATTCACCGGTGACTAGTGATATACAGACCTACACCCTACACTATACAGATTTCATTCTTGTATTTTCGCGTTCCATAGAAATTTCTCTCAATGATTGTTGGAGCACCATGAACATGTGTCCCATTACAAAAACAAAAAAAAGTGATTTTCAGTCAAAATACGGAGACATAAATGTAGGGGGTACGCTTGGGCGCACCTGAAATGACGAGGAATATGTGGCTATAAAAAGGTTGGAACCACTGTACTACACTGATATACTAAGCTTGCATTGATTACACCGTTGTCGCCCTAACGTTCTCTCTTGTACCGTCCGACATGGTATTTTGAGGTTACCATACTTACCAAGCATTTGTCTCCTTACTTTAGATTCAGCTGCGGAACAATAGAGAGGGCCGATGGGTAAACCTCATGTCCCCGAGCAAAATTACTACGTTAGGGAATATCAGTCGAGTCCAATTGGCAAACTTGATAACATGTTTGATTAACAATGGGATATGGGCTTTCCACTAATTAGGAGAATTCCCCCAAATTACGACGGTCCTCTTTTGAATAAAAATGTTTTTCTCTTTTATTACCTGAACCATTAAACTGAGTTAAGACGTTCCGAATGCAAGCAAAGTCCGATCACACTGGTCCCGAGTCCAACAGATAGTGGACTCGAGTCCTACAGCCCTGGTAGGCTATATACATCAAATCTATTGGCGTCGTGACTAAAATACATGAGCTTTATAATCGAAATAGGGTAACTTCTACGAAGGATTTGAAACAATCTACCCGGGAATGTCGTTTGGTAAACTATATATAAACTGATAGCGTATAGTTTGAATCACCGTCAATAGTTCACCGTATACATCTCTCTGAAAATGAGGATGAAAATCTATGTTTTATATCGACTGATTATGACATTCATGTATGTATGAACACTTCGGTTAAGCAAGGGGCAGTATATCGAAACTTGATAAATTGTAATCCTCCAGTATACTTCCGCTCGTATCTTTATCCCTATAAACCCATTAACAAGTCAAATTTATACTTTTAATTTTTAAATATATCAATTTTATACGGGAGATGGGTATGCAGAATATGATAATGTATAATCCAATTATACCATTAACTTGGGCTATAGGCTAGCCTATGCACACAGCTGGTTGGGCCCAACAACCTTCCTACTCAGTCTTAATAATCAATGGGCCGGCCTTCTACCCTTCGACCCTCAAATCACACCAGGTTATATTACTAATCTATAAATATTTACAAACATTCTGCGCTTGTTTGAACCAGCTATAGTGCCGATGGCGGTATACACTTTCGACCGAAAACACAAAATGACGCAATATTGCCGGCTAGTTTGAGCACTTCTATGTAATTGCTTGATGAAGGGATCGTCTCAACATTCCCTGGTTTGTTGTTTTACGAATCTTATTCTGAAATGGGATCATATTGTGAGAATTATCGCTCTGCTGAAATCGCCACAGTAGCAACCGACGCATAATAACCAATCACATCACATGATCCTAAAAAAGTATAATTTAAGTTCAAGCCGCCCTTCTCTTATGCCGTGCACCTAACATTAGCGCCGCGGAAGCTTTGCAACTTCTAGTAACCATATAAATATTCCCTTCTGGATAACTTCGATCCTTAAACGCGAATAGTTGCATGCTTCGGTCGAAGGTCCTTCTCGTATGCCGCTATCTAACGTCGCAATAGTCACAGCTATGATCTACCCATAGGCCTACCCTTTCAAGATCACGGAGATCTTCATGTATAAATATAGCTGGAAGCGTCTGTCGAAAGCCACTCTCTTTGTCGCTTAAAGATACGAACTCTCGTAGCAGACAATGACAAAACTTCAAATTTCAGAGAGTTAAATGTTTAAAAAATAGGTCGGCCGTTTACGTCCAGCATATATCATTACTCTAATTTGTATCTATGAACAACAATCCGTAGTTAATTCTTGCGGAAGCGTAGAAGGGACATTTCAATGAAAATGAAATCAGCTCAATCTAACTAGACAAAATGTAAAAAATCTGAAAAATTGACGTTTTGACGAGTTACTCGAACTGGAACCAAACCTCCCAAATTTAAAATTTTGGCGTTTTGACGAGTTGCAACTCGTCAAAACGTAAATTTTCTGTTTTGTGACGTTTTTCCGACCGTGCTTCATCTCGTCAAAATGTCAATTTTCATTTTTTTTACATTTTGTTGAGTTATATTTAGCTACTTTCATTTTCATTGCAATGTCCCTTCTACGCTTCCGTAGTTAATTTCATTTGCATACTACATGTTGAAGATACAAGTTTCAGATGTCACCGAAAATCACGTTACATGGCTACGAAAGATCGTACCTTAACCCTTCATGCACGTAGCACCTGGTCGACGGTTGGGCGTGTCGGTGATTTTTCCTCCCAATAAAGTAGGGAATCCTCTTTCCCCCGTCCCCGGTTGCGCCGCCCATAGCCACCATGGCGCTTATTTCTACGTTGGTCTTCGTTATGCCTTCAAAAGTATCATCAGCGCTGTAAACAAATATTGAAATTGAATTAAACTAATCGATTTGAGGAAGTATCGTTTCTGAAAAATCATCCTGAAAATAGAAGATTATTTTGGCAGCTGCATGTGTTACGTCATCATGCACGGCGAAGATATTAGAGTACTATTGCTTTCTGAATTCAGTTGGTTGGGAATTTGCACATATGTTGTTGAATACAATTTTTCGGCACTTTGGGAAAAATCAACTTGATAGAAGGTACTGATTTTGAAATTAGTATTTTTTTAAACAACGGTTGAAATATATACGAGGAATTATGTAGATATATATACTGAGGTATTGTAAACTTAGTGTGGCTAATATCCCTAACCCGCTTTTTACAACACAGAGGTTCAAAAATTGGGAATATGTCTACCAAAAAGTAACAAACAACTCAAAAGA
The DNA here is from genome assembly GCA_027574765.1 of Molpadia intermedia. Lineage (NCBI taxonomy): Eukaryota > Metazoa > Echinodermata > Holothuroidea > Molpadida > Molpadiidae > Molpadia > Molpadia intermedia. Next base: position 4,989 of record JAODAF010039560.1, read on the forward strand.
TTCACATACGGTACTATCAAGCAGTATACGCAACAATAGGGTGGACCCATTGATAAGCCCCACCGGCCAGAAACGAAATAAACAATGAGAGGCCTGAGTAGAACGAAGTAGCGTCAAATCGACGACCCAAAGACCAATACGCACTTCCCAAATACTCTACTTGTGTCGCTAATATAAAAAAAATGGAGACACTTAAATATTTAGCAGAGCAGGAGGACTCGAGTCCGCTTTCTGGTGGACTCGGACTTAGCTCGGACTCGGTGCTCTGGACTCGGACTTGGCTCGAACTCGGTACCTGATGGACTCGGACTCGGGGCCGAGTCCAGTCGAGTCCACCCAAAATATATTGTATATATTTCTTGTCAATCATTCCCTTTAATATTACTATTATTCAAGCCAACAAATATTCAGGTAGTGCAAAATTCTCTACAAAGCCAAAGTTGGCTGTTTTAGGGACTTTTTTACACTAAGAAACCAGTTACCACTTACCAGCATAATCCCCAGTACTTTTATTGGTATGATATGGTTTAGACAAATATTAATTTTAAAGCCATTTTGCACGAATTTACGATTTTTTTGCCGGACTCGGACTCGGATCCTACGAACTCAGACCCTAGTTAGCACTCTGGGACAATAGACTCGGTCTTGGCTCGGACTCGGAAGCCCCAGACTCGGACTTGGTTCGGACTCGGACTTGCTGGACCCGACTACAGCATGGTTGGTTCATATTTAGGAAGGACCAACAGGCGATATTTTTGTGAAGATCCGGGATCATTCTGGGTGATTGGATCTTGGTTCTGATATTCTTATTCGTTTGTTGTTAGCCGGTTATCTAAAAAAAGGTTGGATCGAATCAAAGTTGGTGGGTGAGAATTATCGGCGTCGTCCAGACTATTTGACGGTTTGTAATGAATTTGAATACAATTTCATCGATTTGTTGGATCCCAGTCCGGCCCGAACTTAACAAATCCGACTAAGGTTAATAATGGATTTGAACAAGATTGGTTGATGGTTCAGTATGCATGTATTCGGTGATGATCCGGATCCAGTCCGGGTTACCCGGCGTATCCGAATCGGCTTTGGTTGTTTTTTTTATTGCAGGATACTAACATGTTGGATCTGGAGGATTTGCGGTGGATTGGTTAGGTATGGGTCAATAACCAGTTCGTTAAGTTTGGTTGATGTTTCGGGTCCAGAATGGACTTCCGGATCCGACCCGGCTGTTTGGTTGTTACCTAATTGCTATATCAAAAAGTTATTGATATATTTAAATAAAACTTGGTGGGTTGAATATGGGACATCCGGAATGGTTGATGGTAAGATGAAATTTGGGCCCGAACCTGATCTGGAAGAGGTGGGGCATGTTCGTTCTGCCTATTTGGATATACGTACCTGTGGGTAATCATGTACTAACAAAATCTAATTCCCTAAATAACGACGCAGACAGTGGCAGACAGTGTTTAAGCTACCTACTCCCCTGTGGATTGCAAAATCTAATTAATGTTATTTTTATATGATGATGACACCTGCTTTTGGAATAGGATCCGTAGTTATTTCCGCAGGCGAAGACAATTTAATAGTTACCGTATGTGCATGTGTGGGTGTGTGCACATACTATATATCCCAAGAACTATTTGGGCAAAACTTTCCACTTGATATATATAGATATCTTGCAAGTTGTAATACAAACTAATAATATACAGTACAAGCTAATCAAATCAGATATTTTATAAAACGAGGGAGATCAAACGATGATTGAAATATGATTCGATGGCGTAGAAAGCTATTTTAAATTTGTGGGTGTACCAAGGTGTATCGAGTTGAGCTGTCAACACTATATATCAAAGTATTTTGTGTTAAATATCTCTAAAAATCTAAAAGAAGTTATTTGCTGGGAAATCGAACAGCGGTTGGGAAATGGGGAGGGGGTGAATGAATCAATTTCTTGAGATGTTTTATACTTTCCAGCAATTTTAATGTTACAATTCAGCAATACAGATTGGGTTCGTTATTGTATGTTTTGGACAAATGAGCTCGCTTATCGATAACATCATTGCCCATTTTACTGCACTGGGAAACTGTGTACGTTCGTAAGCAAACACATTTTGCACGGGGTGTGATACAGGTTACCTAACACAATATATGTTGATGTACATTTAGAAACCAGGGTAACTCCAATTTATTAGAACTCCATCATTCTAGATAATAATAATGGAATGCGGCGCTAATTCGAGGTTTACGAGCGATACCTGTAAATCGTTAGTCTGTATATAGTTGAAGATTCTTGCACCGAGCATCATATAGCGCGTATGGGTTATGTTAATATGGTCCTCCATATTATTTACTGCACATCCCTGGTATTTTTTCGTCACTCAAATGTTCATCTTGGTCATCTTGGCGACCCCGCAACGGCGGATTTTGTGGCCGGAGAAAAGGGTCTGAGGGGAAGGGATTCCCCTCCCTTAAAGAAACGTTGGTATGATTAAGGGGGCTTATAGTCTTAGTCTTCCCCATTTTGTAACAAACGAAAAAACATAACAGCTATTCAGAACACAACTTAAACGTCATGAAAAAATGATATTCAAATGTTAAGGGCCGTCCACCAATTAATATTCATTAGACATATATATATATAAGAAACAATACCCACCACCACGACGTCAATTCATCATGATGTCGGCGGGCCGGGCAGTGAGTTGAAATATCATGTTCACAAGCTCAGGGGTCACACACGCGTTTACAATAATCAATTTGATACCACCTTTCATCAGTGCCGGATTAAAAGGGCCTGATGAATAGATTCAACAAAGAAAATTGCGTTAAGAATTGCGTTCAAACAGGAGGGAGGGGGATATGAGTTGGGGCGGCAGCCTCGTGCGCCTCAAGGGCAATTCGTCCTTACCTTTTGTTGGACCAACCTCGGAAATCGAAGCTAAAAATTGTTGAGTTTTCCTTCATTATTCACTTCCTTGCAACGATATCTTAGTTTTTCTTCATGGTGCTGGACAAAGGTAACAGGGCATCGGCAGCTTTGCTGAGACGGATTACATCACCCAACGCCCACATCTAGACATATTTTTAGTTAACCTGGTTACTAGCGGTTATTTGCCAGATGATGTATGGGCGGTACGTTCCCGGAAAGCAGTGTTGCATGAATGCAGGTGGTCCCAAATGCAGACCAAAGCTGAAATTCTACGGCAGTGTTCTATACAACTCCGTTCACGCAACTTCCGTTACAATGCGTTACACTTTATTGACTTTAATGACGACATCACTATCCATGACGTCATACTCGTTCTCTATATTTAGGTCTATGTTGCGACCCGGAAATAATGTATTATGACCGCCAGTCACAGGTAATCAATAGACTAGGTAATCCAAAATGACACACTGCTATCAGGGTCATTCCGGTCCACCGAACCATGAAATATAAAACTAACCGAGTTAGCACGACTTGTACATGCGACATTCTTGTTTGATTACCATTCATTTTGTACATCTATATGAATCGCGATGTTAAGATAACGCCTCGCATTGCCAAAACAGATCACGCAAGTCATCAACGTTAAATATATTCGTTTATGTCAACACTTGTCGACAGCTATTTACATGAAAAAGAAGCGTAGACACCAATCAATGAGTAATCTATACAAAAAGAAACGTCTACATGGTATTTGTGTAAGTTAACGACGATGGTGCTACTTGGTATGGAAGTTGGGCCCAATTGTCGACCCCCTTCTTCCTTTCTATATGAGCACATGTTATTCATTAAGGTTCTTGTACACTAATGTTACACCGGATTGAAATTGGGAGTGCGCTTATCATTAACGAATATAGCAGCATTTATGAACCGACGAGTACACGGAGATGCAAAGAGGAGGTATATAAACATATAAACGTAATGTTTCAAAGAAATACGGGCATTGACTATTGATTATACATCACGTGGCCACTCATGATATCGGAGTCGTCGCGTAAATTCATATATCTTCAAGGGATTTTATTCGAATTAGTCATGATATTACGCCTCTGTGATTTATGGGACTGGCCGCGTTGACGTCATAGTGATGAATTTGGTAGAAAACAAGCCTGTAGACACCCAATGCATAGACCTACTACCTCCGATTTGACGTGAACAGCCGACGGATGTTGCGTTGGTCATGATCAGTGGCGTAACCAGAGGGGGTCAGGGGGAGAAAAACCCCTCTCAGAATCTCCCCCCTGCTTCCCTCCATAATTTCTTAAGTTGCTCAAAGCCACACACACAAACACAAATTTCCCCCCTCTTTCTATACCTTCGCCCCCTTCAGCCCCCCAGATGAAAATGTCTAGTTACGCCACTGGTCATGATGTTTCCAGATGTGGGTCGAACGTCGATTTAGTTTTGCATTGTGGAACACGCACGGTTATGTCTGGCAACATGGTTGCCCTGTAGAATTTCGGGACGGTCAATTCAAGTTCAGACTGTCAGTGCACTGGCTAGACATGGAGGAGAGTACCGGCCTTAATGACTTGTGTGCACACGCGCTGCTCGAAACTGAAATAGCTGTCGCGCGGTGGCTATGTCACCACAAATAACCTACGGATGCCGCATTGTTCCATGGTATTTCCAGATTACAGGCCTGTTTTTACAGTGAAATACGATCGGTACATAAAATGTCACTTTTTCGTTTGTATCGATGGTTTCGAACGTATGACAAATAGGCCTAATACCCAACCAAGATACATGCAACGTCACAAACGATATTCCAGCAAGTCTTCGTGCAATTAATTAAGGGTGTTGGCGGAATGTATATACAGAATACATAAATTTATATACAGAATACATAAATTTATATACAGAATACATAAATGGATCAAACCGAAATATTACTTGTTTAATAATACAAACAGAGCGAACTTCATGTCGGGTTACCGTAATGTATTCGGAATTAAAAGTCGTTTCCGGTACCTCTCGTTGCCATAATTAGAGTAGATATGAACCACTTACACGTTTCCAATTCCATATGTCAGTAGAGGGCAGTATTACTTTTGCAGTCCGTCAACATCTTTCGTACTTCACTTTAAGTTGATGTTGGTCCAGTGTCGCAACAGCCAGACATATATATTGGTTGATATATGATTTATTTTATTCTGTATAAATAAAAAGATCGTGCATCCATTCTCGTTCCGAAGCCGAGTTTATTGGGGTCTTCAGTGATACTGCAGCGACACCACTGCGACTGCAGGTGGCAATAGAGAACAATTCAGATTAACGTTACATTGGACGTGTTATGAAAGCTATAGAGTTTACCTTTTAACGTAATAAATAAAAGTGAATCATATTTAGTGGGTCCTGGTATATTATTGACACCGTGAACTCGGAGTATACAATACAAAGATTAACAAAGGTTGGGATAATTACACCGAAACGTGTCAAGTGACGAATGTGACCATGACCTTCAACTCCATTATATATTTTGTTGTTTAATTAAATACTTAGGCCATGAAACAGACTTATGCCGTAAATGTATATTTTGATCTTTTTGATCACAATAGTAACCAATCCATCATGATTGTTGGGCAGTCCACCCATATATTAATCTAATCCTATATCAATTACTGCATACAAATTATCAACCAAATCCCGGTCATTAAGGAAGCACTCCACCATTAGACTTCATCGGTAAAAGTACCTAAATTTTTCTTTTTTTTAAAATAATTTTTATGTCAGGTTAGCAAAGATCGTGATCCCTTTTTATTATTTGATATTGAAGAGTGTGATTCAATGTACAGATGATGTGAAAATTGTGATTTAAACCATTTTAGTAATTCGTCACCGAAATGATGAAAGAACTCCGTCAGAGCAGTTCTTAGGGATAGGGTGTAGGCCTACCTTCCTAAACTTCCGCCTCTCCTAGCAAAAAATCGGATTCCCCATGCTATGATAATTTGTAGGTGCCATTTAACATAAGGAATTTAATGTGTAAGTCAATGGAGAAATTAATGGTAGTGCGCTCCCTTAAAAACAGTCTGTGACCAAATGCCGTGTTTTAGATGGCGCTCTTTACATTTAAAAATGACATGCAGGTTGCGAGGTTGACGGTACAGAAACGACTGACAGGTGGACGTATACTACTGGCATTGTGGAGACAAAAGTTTACATAAGGAGGAAATTGTCATTCAATGCAACTTGAATTAACCTGGATTCAATAAATCCTCTTAAAACCGAAGAAGTAAGAATTTAAATGTCAGACATATTTGGAAATACAAGAAAACCCAGTTCTTCAAGGACGCTTCAAGGTTATTACTGTGATTAAGACATTTGCTTCAGGTCCATCAGTTGTGTGTTTTCAAGTCATGGGGTCCGATCGAAAATGTGATTCACTTTAAATATTATAGTTAAGTCTCTTGCGTCGGGCTATATGTTGGTAAGGATATATGGTATTGCAAACAGTTATGTAAACGTAAATGTGCTATGAATAACCGTGTTGTCAGTTGTCTGTTGTCAGATGAGCGGTGGCATGTGTCTATTGTAATGATACTTCACGGTTCGAAGCAAGAGAGGTATCCGAAACGAGAATCCCTTAGATATATGAGGACATATATGCGCTTACGTTAATGCACTATATATGTTAACAGAACAGAAGTGTCAACAGCATATGGGCGTTGCCTTAAATTTAAATATATAAAGGCCAATACGCAAAATATGACGCATCATTCACTCTATTTGAGGATTTTGAGAGATTTTTCATCTCCCGTATTATTTTTTCATATTCAAATTTGTGTTCACCTGTCCTTTGT
>JAODAF010039780.1:0-11766 GCA_027574765.1 Molpadia intermedia
TGATATTTTGAGATTGTGAATTATTCTTTATTATTACATACACGATTACTTAACAATCAGTGGAGTGCAGACACATAACCCCCACCCCAAGTGTAAAAAACATCTTGCAAGAAACATGCTTTGTATGCAACAATTTTGAATCTAGAGACCTGTAATTTTAATTTTTCCTCCACTAGCCACTGATTAGATAACACTTCAATAACACCTCCCCCCATGCCTGATGGAGTGGTAAGTTGTTTTTGTTTCTTCTTTGGTGAGGGAATCCCCCCCCCCTGCAGTGTTGAATAATATTCACAACCCAATACTAACAGACTGGTAGTTAGACCATTTGACTTAGCTCCTCCTTCTTCAAGATAGATTTACAATCAGCATCAATGTGATTTCAAAGTGGGGGCCTATCAGGGAAATTGCATGACCAATCTGGGCAGTACATATTGAGGCCAACCTGGTTGCTTCACTTTTAATATATAACAGACAGTAACACTGAGAATGTAGAAAAGGTGTTATGCCAGTCTTAAATATTTCCAATGAGTCTACTTATCAAAAAGAGTATTGCCAAATGTTTCAGGTCATTAGATCAGGCCAATTGAATTTACCAGATATTCATCATATGCTCATTATGCTGTATATTGTACAAAATGAAGAGCCCAGAGTTTCTCTAACATATGAAATTTGTCAAGCTGCAAAGTCAGATCAAGACCTAAATTCAATCTGGGGAAAATCACCAAGAATGACATTGATCTGAGACAAAATAAGATATATGTCAACATGAGGGGAGCAGTGTGATGGATGGGGCCAGCATCGAATGGTTTTGTGCAAGACACGCAGACAAGAAGGCGAGGAAGCATACTAGAGACTGCTTATCACAGGTTGTTAGAAAACATTGCATATATATGCACTTTAGTGTAACAAAGTTGTAAATCCAATAATAAATATTGTAACTCTGTAAGCTTCAATCTGGAGTTGATGTGAATCCTTAAGTATCAGTGTGAACATTTGTATCAGCTTGATCTGGTGAAAATCATGCACCCATATTCTGAATATGGCATTGGGTCAAGGGGCCCGTCTAGGGCCTTTGGAAGCTATGCACATTTCCGATCGGCCAATATTTCAGGCAAATTTGAACTTTTATGCAATTTTTACTCAAATTTTATCGATTTTCAAAACTAGAGATATGCCATACAGTGACAGTACTATATTTGATTTTGTTTTATCTAAAAAAGTGGGGGGGGGGACTTTATGGGTGGTGTCCCCCCATGATCCACGCCCATGGTTGGTCCCATTCAAGATATTCCACAGCTAACCAAGCAGCCTATATAATAGTTATAACATAATAAACATTGACAGGCTCAGGTATATGTCAACAAGGGTGTGTAACTGAACAGAATGACACATAAGCTGCAAGTCACATCAAATACTGAGTAAAAAAAAGTTTAGCATCAACCTTCGAATATGTGTTACGTTATATTTTCCGTTATTTATTGGATAGCTGCTCAATTATCAAATCATAGCCAGGTCTCATCTGGGTTTATGCTAACAATGATGTGTACCTGAACAGCATGGAAAGTACGCATAAAGTCTGGCCTAAACTAAAACAGCCATTCCCTTGTAGCATTCGACGACCAAACACCTCATTGATTCCATAAACAACAAATCAACATATCGTGATTTTCACAAAATGAATGTTTGAGTTTTGAATATCTATAAAGCTCATGTCGAAGTGCATGAGAATGAGCGATTTAAAGAGAGTCCTTGTACAAGTTTTAGTCTCAGCCATTGACTCAGTGTTCCATCGGCTGTTCCGTTGGTTCTGGTGTCGGCTCTTCCGTTGGTTCTTGTGTCGGCTGTTCGTCTGCCTCCATCGGGGATGCGGTTTCCTCACCTTCTGCGACAGCGGCTGGTTTGGGCGTCTTCTCACCTTCAATACCTTCCAACTGAATGCAATAGTTAAAGAAATAAGCATAAGAGATGATGATTCCATGTAAAAATGTGTTCTGAAATTTCTCACACATGCTCCTGTCTATACAAACAAAGGACTAGTATAGGGTCTGTTTTAACATAGGCCTACATACTGTACCGCTATCTTCCCCACAGTAAATGGCCAATATTTCTTTGTTGTAACAAAATTCTTTACTGCATTTAACTTTCTTTCAGTTTTTAAAAAATATTTTATGCTTTCAATAATATTACACATTTACGGCTTTCAATACAGCTTTGTTTGTTTTTACTTCAGTGACCATGTTAAATGTGTAATCAATATATACCCGCCGTTAAAGTATAAATTACTCAATTATCAGTATATAAAAATGTACTACCGATGTTGGCGGATAATAATCCAATTGGTTGAACGTCTTTAAAGATATACAATGAAAATGTAAATATTATATCTCCCGTTGAATTGGACAACTTTATGCACTTAATACTTGGTGTGTTGATGAATTGCTGGCTTTCTTGAATGTTTTTAAATATTTTATGCTTTCAATAATACTACACATTTATGGCTTTCAATACAGCTTTGTTTGTTTTTACTAATATTAAATGTGTAATCAATATATATACCCGACAGTAAAAGTATGAATTATTCAATTATCAGCTGAGTATATAAAAATTGTTTTACCATTGTCAAGGGGTCACAAATCACTTTTTCACTGTTTCTCTGCAATGTGTACTGCTTTAAGTTACCCCTCTATGCATTGGCTGAGATGCTGTATTGTTAGGAGGGAATGTATATTTCAATAGGAATCGGTCAGTCCGCATTCCAAAGCCTATTGTTTGTAATTGTCGATTGTAACCATTGCAAGTTAGTGCGGTACTTCAGGTTGAACCACATTGTACGCCGTATAGTTTTGCGAGAAACTTAGTCATTTGTATACATCGCAGAGTATGTCCTATATAGACTTAAGTTATACAATCATTGCCGAGGATGATTTGTGATTGTAAGCATCGCTGAGGGTACACTACATTATGTATACGACGTACTACGTGTTACAACCGACGCATGAAGGTCACTAAAACCAAGTCTGCAGAGGAGACTTGGTTTTCTGCAGACTTGGTTTCCTGGTTTAACCGTCTATACGGATCCAGGTTTGGAGTGCGGTCGATCTCTGCTAGTATTCCCCAATTCGGGATTTCGCAGACGTGAGGCTTACAGACTGCGGGTCATAGCCAACATTACAAAGAGGCCGTTACTATACAACGCCACGTGCACCGTTACTACAGCTCGGGTGTACTCACTATATCATCTGGTCTACTAGAAGTTTCATCCGAGTTGGCTGTAGCCTAGTTGAATTAGACTAAATGGGACTATTTAAAAGCATATTCTCAATCTTAACAGGAATTAATTTGTAACATATGATACGTTCAACCTTGGTAACTTGTATCACCTAAATGAAATTTAGAATATATGTATTTAACGTTTATTCGATTGTTTGTGTGATATATCTTGTACTTTTACTCCAGCGCCTAAATCTTATTTATTGTCACTGTGTCGTCACAGGTTTTGTACTAGGTCCGTCTCCTAGCTTTTACTTTATGACATACATTACAGTTTCAATTAACTCTTTAATGTTTTTATTTTCCACACCAGGTCAGAAAATAGAGTCTCTAGCTCTTAGTTTACTTATCTGTATTTCCATATGACCCACATGGGTTATATTAAGGATTTTCTTTCGAATGGTATGTGGAATAATGAGTCTTTGACCCTTTAACCAAATATTGTCAACAAATGAAATTTTCTCATGAAAATTTTAATATTCATCGATCTCTGATGCCGCTTTGTCTTTGGTTTCTGGTTATCAATATAGAGATGTTAGTTTTAATATCCTTATTTGTGGATCTTGATCTATTTCTGTCTTTATTTCCTCCAACTTTGAGTCTGATGCAGTTAAATTTGACGTGATCATGTGAACATGAGTTTTGTTATCCTCATTCATGCTACTGTCACACGTGCTTGTTACATATACGCGTGATAAAGTGTCAGCCACTATTTGTTTTATTTACCGGGTACATATTTCACCGTGAAAGTGTACTTTGGGATTTGAAGTAGCATTCGCTGCAGACTCGGGGGTGCCGCGACTAGTGGCTTCGCTACAATAGCCTCAATTGACTTGTGGTCTGATTCGACTGTGACTGAGTTCCCATATGTATATTGGATAAATCTCTCTAAACCAAATACTATTGCTAAGAGTTCCTTCTCTATGGGCGCGTACCGAGTTTCTGTATCTGTGAGGGACCTTGAGGCATATGCAACTGGTTTGTTGTTCTGTATGAGCACTGCCCCAAGTCCCGATTGTGATGCATCACATGCTACGGTTATTGGTTGCGTAACATCAAAAAATGCTAACACTGGTGTTTTTGACAAGATTTCTTTTATGTTTTCAAATGCATTTGCTTGTGCTGCTTCCCATTGGAATTGATTTTCCTGTTTGAGTAATTCTCTAATTGGTCCTGTAATTGTGGACATATTCGGAATGAACTTTGCCAAGTAGTTTACTGTGCCTAACAAACGCTCTATGCCCTTTTTGTCCTTTGGTGCGGGCATGCTTTTGATGGCTTCCGTTTTGTCAGAATCAGGCCTGATGCCTGTTGCTGATATGATATGACCAATGTACTTAACCTCTGGTAAGTTGAACTTACATTTTTCTTTGTTCAGCGTTAGTCCTATGTCCTGACAACGTTGCAAAACTATAGCTACACGAGCATCATGCTCCTCTTGTGTGCTTCCCCAAACAAGTATGTCGTCGATGTCAGTTTCAACTCCTTCTAGATCACTGAAATGCTGATGCATTCGTTTCTGAAAAACTTCTTGAGCGGACTTAATCCCAAATGGCATTCGCAAGTAACAATATCTGCCGAATGGTGTGTGGAAAGTCGTAAGTAACTGACTTTCCTCATCAAGAGGGATTTGCCAGTACCCGTGGTTTGCGTCTAGTTTGGTAAATATTTTGGCACCTGCGAGGCGTGTTGTGATATCCTCAATTGTGGGTAATTGGTAGAATTCACGCTTAATGGCTTTGTTCAAAGGCCTCGGATCCAAACAAATACGAAGTTTGTTCGATTGTGGCTTTTCCACTACCACGACTGAATTTACCCAATCAGTGGGCTTATCCACTTTGCGAATCACGTCTTGTTTTTCCATTTCATCAAGACTTTGTTTTAGCCGAGTACGTAGTGAAACCGGTTGGTTGCGTGGTGGGCTTGCAACTGGTGTTACCGAAGGGTCTATTGAAATTTTGTAAGGTTGAGATAAACATCCCAAACCATTGAAAACTTTAGGAAATTGTTTGTCAATGTCGTCGGTGGACTTTACATGTATGTTCATGATTATCTTATTCAAGCCTAGCTGCTGTGATGCGAGACATCCTAGTAATGCCGGTTGGTAAGTTTCCACGACATAGAATTTGAATGACTATCCTTTGAGTTTCAAAATGCAGCTACCTCTAACTAGTAAAGATTTACCTGAGTAATCAGTCCGCCTAGACCTTGCTTATTGTGATGTATCTAGTTGTACCTTATTAAGCATATGAAATTCAGATACTGGTATTATGTTTGCTTGAGATCCAGTGTCAACTTTGAATCTCATCTGAGTATCAGTACCTGTTATTAGCATGGTGACATAATACTCATCTTTTTCAGTTCGCCTTTGTGTTTTGTTTCTTTATTCACTGCTCCAATAAACAGAGGTTCCAGATTTGAAGCAGACTTTGCTTTCTCGAATTCCTTACATTGAATGCACATTTCGCTCGCGGACACTTGAGCGACAACACCTTTGATAGTGATTCATTTTACCACAGTTATGGCACTTTTGGCCATATGCTGGGCATTTGCCCTTCTCATGATTTCTCCCACAGTTACCACAACCTCTCATGGTTTGCGACTTATAAGACGGATTACTGATAGAGCTGGGCGGTTTATTGTAACTTTGTGTTCTAGACTTCCGAAACCGTTGTCCCTGAAAATGCTTGGAATTCACTGAATGAATGCCTGTTTCCTCACTAAGACACTGCATTTGTTTCTTGCTCACTTCATTTGCCCTGTATATCGCGAGAGCCCTTCGAGAGTTAGTTTGTCCTCTCTAAGCAGTCTTTCTTTGACGTGCTCGCTGTTACAACCACACACAATGCTATCTCGGATTAATTCATCCTCTAATGAATTAAACTGGCAGCTCTTAGCTATGAGCCGTAGTTCTGTGACATACTGATCAACTGTTTCCGTTTTGCCCTGAACTCGGGTGTTGAATCTGTATCGTTCAATAGTAATGTTTTGTTTTGGTTGACAGAAATAACACACTTAACTTGTCTCTCTCCCCAGTGTCGAATGACATTGTAATGTATATGTCCCTACCGCATTGGCCTATTAGTTACAGAAACGCTTTACATTTGTCTTTCTCATATTTGCCCTCCATACTTAGGCCTAGGTACAAATCCATTGTTTGTTTCCAACGCCTCCACTTTTCTGAAATATTAGGACCGTCAAAATCCATTTCGGGAGGGGCTCTTATATTCTCCATTATGAAAATGAAAGAACAGACTTACTTTGATACTCATAAAAACATGCGTTAAACGTTATAGTCAATAGTGTCACTGTGTTAAAGTGAAGCAGCTATCTATACACACGCAGTTACGTTCCACCTGTGACATGTTGTAAGCATCGTTTCTCCGTACAAATCCAATGACAAAGTGTCCTACACTATACACTGCACCGTAACGTAATACAATGGTAAGTACTATGGCAGCTACGAACCACGTCGTTTAAGAATGTGTTTTGCTAACGAACTGAAGCGAGATATCACCGTAACAGTCAGAAAGAGTGTTCCTTTATCCCACTTCTGACACCATGTTCCATTTGGTGCCGAGAGAAGACCGAAGAAAAAAGCGATGTAAACACTGTATGAAGTGCTCGTATCTTTATTTGTCTGTTGATCTTGCAGAACCCCTCAGTTGACCTCTTGACCTTTCCAGAGGTGGTATATTGAAACACAAGCGATTACTACACATGATACAACTCCCAAGATGATTGTGTTATGTAAATATACACACACAAGGAAACTATCAGCTAGGTGGGTGATTGGCATTGAGTGCTAATTGGATAAGGTAGAATGTTAATCGAATACCTAATGGCACAATAATGATGTATCACTAATCAATCTGCCTTGCCAACTAATGAGTGCCTAAACGTGTCACCACAAACACTGTAAACATGTATGCTTAATGCTTGTAATATTACAACCAATGGTGACACGTGACACATACACATGGCGTTTTTCACCAATCACTATAGTTAGTGCACCACCATTAATTGACTTACACACTAAATCAATTGTTTACACATGACCGCCATGGCCTTGTATATAGAAGTTTACAACTGATTATATTGCATTCCTCTTATAACTGATGACTTGAATAGTCGTGATATACAATACAACGCCATTCGACACTGGGGAGAGAGACAAGTTAAGTGTGTTACTTCTCAAATTTGAAGAATACTGTCAACCAAAACAAAACATTACTGTTGAACGATACAGATTCCACACCCGACTTCAGGGCAAAACGAAGACAGTCGATCAGTATGTCACAGAACTTAGACTCATAGCTAAGAGCTGCCAATTTAATACATTAGAAAATGAATTAATCCAAGATCGCATTGTGTGTGATGGTAATAGCGAGCAAGTCAAAGAGAGACTGCCTAGAGAAGACAAACTAACCCTCGAAAGGGCTCATGCGATATGCAGGGCAAATGAAGAGAGCAAGAAATAAATGCAGTGTCTTAGTGAGGAAACAAGCATTCATTCAGTGAATTCTAAGCATTTTCTGGGGCAACGGTATCGGAAGTCTAACATGCAAAGTTACAATAAACCTCCCAGCTCCAATAATCCGGCTTATAAAAACATGAGTAGCAAAACCAGAAGAGGTTGTGGTAATTGTGGGAGAAATCAGTCATGAGGGCAAATGCCCATGCAGCATACGGTCAAAAGTGCCATAACTGTGGCAAAATTAATCACTATCAAAGGTGTTTTCGCTCAAGTGACGTGTCCGCGAGCGAAATGTGCATTCAATGGAAGAAAGTAGGGAAATGGAGAAAGCAAAGTCTGCTTCAAATCTGGAACCTATCTTCATTGGAGCAGTGAATAAAGAAACAAAACACAAAGGCGCACTGAAAAAAAGATGAGTATTATGTCACCATGCTAATAACAGGTACTGATACTCAGATGAGATTCAAAGTCGACACTGGTTCTCAAGCAAACATAATACCAGTATCTGAATTTCATATGCTTAACAAGGTACAACTATATATATCAAAAGCAATTGCTAGGCTGAATGATTACTCAGGTAAATCTTTACTAGTTAGAGGTAGCTGTATTTTGAAACTCAAAGGAGAGTCATTCAAATTCTATGTCGTGGAAACTGACCAACCGTTTTTACTAGGCTGTCTCGCTTCACATCAGCTAAGCTTGATTAAGACGACATTGACAAACAGTTTCCTAAAGTTTTCAATGGTTTGGGATGTTTATCTCAACCTTACATAATTTCAATAACCATTCGGTGACACCAGTTGCAAGTCCACCACGCAACCAACCGGTTTCACTACGTACTCGACTAAAACAAAGTCTTGATGAAATGGAAAAACAAGATGTGATTCGCAAAGTGGATGAGCCTACTGATTGGGTCAATTCAATCGTGGTAGTGGAAAAGCCACAATCCAATAAACTTCGTATTTGTTTGGATCCGAGGCCTTTGAACAAAGCCATTAAGCGTGAATTCCCACAATTGAGGATATCACAACACGTATCGCAGTGCCAAATTTCTCACCAAACTAGACGCAACCCAAGAGTACTGGTGGCAAATCCATCTTGACGAGAAAAGTCAGTTACTTACGACTTTCCACACACCATTCGGCAGATATTGTTACTTGTGAATGTCATTTGGGATTAAGTCTGAATAAGTCTGCTCAAAATCAGGACTTGTGGCAGTGCTCATGCAGAATAACAAACCAGTTGCATATGCCTCAAGGTCCCTCACAGATACAGCAACTCGGTACGCGCCGATAGAGAAGGAACTCTTAGCAATAGTATTTGGTTTGGAGATATTTAACCAATATACATATGGGAACAGTCACAGTCGAATCAGAACACACGCCACTAGAGGACGGCGAAGCCACTAGTTGCCGCACCCCCGCGTCTGCAACGAATGCTACTTCGAATCCAAAAGTACACTTTCACGGTGAAATATGTATACGGTAAGGAACACATAATGGCTGACACTTTATCACGCGCATATGTAACAAGCACGTGTGACAGTAGCATGGATCAGGATAACGCAACTCATGTTCACATGATCATGTCAAATATACGAGCATCAGACTCCAAGTTGGAGGAAATAAAACAGAAATATAGCGAGATCCACAAATGAGGATATTAAAGGAAACAGCTCTCAATGGATGGCCAGAAACCAAAGACAAAGCGCGATCAGAGATACAGAAATTTCAGTTGTTGACAATATTTTGTTAAAGGGTCAAAGACTCATCATTCCACATACCCTTCGAAACTGAAATGCTTAATCTAATCCATGTGGGTCATATGGGAATGGAGAAAAATAAAATAAGAGCTAGAGATTCTATTTTCTGACCTGGTATGGGAAAAGACATTGAAGAGTTAATTCAAACCTGTAATGTATGTCAGGAGTTACGATTTTCAAACCCAAAGGAACCAATGGTGGTAGCCCCGACTCCTACCAGACCATGGGAAAATGTTCTTCCAGGTTTATTAAAATTGCTAAGCTAACAAACACACTCAGCAGAACGGTGATCATGTATACGAAGTCAATCTTTGCTAGGCATGGTATCCCAATAGTGGTCAGGAGTGATAATGGGCCTCAATATACATCTAATGAGCTTACCCAGTTCACCAAAGAATGGGGTTTTTTTCATGTAACTACATCACCATATCACTCGCAAACCAATGGTCTGTCAAAGAAATATGTTCAGACAATGTAAAGACTCTTAACCAAAACCAAGGCAGAAGGAAAAGATCCTTATCTAGGTATGTTGGAATACAGAAACACTAAGATCGATGATGTTGGTTCTCCAGCACAACTGCTAATGAGCAGACAACTTCGATCACCCATCCCTACCTTAGGATCACAATTAGATCCCAAAGTCATTGAACCCGCATTGGTCAAACAAGCCTTGGCAAGCAAACAGGTCAGACAGAAGCTGTACTATGACAACGACTAAAAACAGCTCCCATCACTTCAAAATGGTGAAAATGTGAGAATTCAAGTTCAGGGGGATGGCAACCAGCTAGGGTAATAGAAAGGGCATCAACTCCACGCTCATATTCATTGGAGACAGAGAGCGGAAGGGAGTTAAGACGTAACAGGAGACACATAATACACACACAGCCAAGAGTGACACAATCTAACACAGACAGACAGGAAAATAGCGACACAGACACGCACACACGCACAAGTCAAGCAACCCACTACAACAAGCAAAATCAACATCTAGAGGTAGGCAAATAAGGGAACCAAACAGGTACAAGGATTTTATTAAGTATATCTCGAGTTTTGTCTATCAATCACATTGATTGTTTTCTTGTTAAGTGTTTGATATAATGTGACCATAACTTTGATTTGATCTCACATTTGCATAAATATCAAATGTACCTCAGGCTGATTTTCAAATCCTCATTAGACTTTTCTCCTCAAAGTAAATCACTAGTAATCCAAGTCAAGTTACGCAATTCTTTTGTAAAAGGGGGTTGTAGTAATCGCATGTTTTTTTTCAATATACCACCTCTGGAAAGGTCAAGAGGTCAACTGAGGTGTTTTGCAAGATCAACAGACAAATAAAGATACGAGCACTTCATACAGTATTTACATCACTTTTTTCTCCGGTCTTCTCTCGGCACCAAATGGAACTTCATGGACTGGGAATATCTAAGGACAAATAATCGACATGGTATGGTATGTGATTTTTAAAACTGTTTTTAAAGTGAAAATACCGTACAATACCAACATAGCAATAAATAGTTCACTACACACTCTGAGTGGACTCACCATGGTTCTAGGCTGAAAATCATGTCTATGCTGGTTCTTTTTATCCAACAACCATAAAAGTACCGTTCTAAAATCCGGTCTATTTGAAATATCAGTTTTCATCCACCTGGGCAGGTTTTACAATCAATCAACATTCCTGCTTTTCAGAGAGTTTTTAGAGTGATAAAAGAACCATGAATTTACTGTAGTATATATTTTAAAATCAATAGTATCAATTTAGAACCAAAACCCAACCATGATGAGTTTGCTCATAGTGACATATATACATTGGCGCAGCGGAACGCGTCCCCATCAACCTTTTCAGTGGCGGGGATATGATATACTGTGTCCCCACCAATTGTTTCAAACTTGACCATTTTCAAAACGTTGTATTTCGGGTTCCCAAGTATTGAACTTTGGCACAATTTGATCCGGCAGTGTGCAAACGGCATGCTAAAGACACCGTAGACCTCAGAAGTATTGCTGTTGTGTTTCCACTTTCACCTAAATAAGAATTATAAGATGATCTTCTGATAAATAATTAGTGCCGAATTAAGCTTGCCGGGAGGCCCTGTGCAAACATTTTGTGGGAGGCTCCGTAACTACCTATACTTGCAGAGATCTCTTATTGGTACCGAACAACGCCGAATACATATTCACAAAAGACATGTTTCACAGTGGTCGTGATGGAATAAATAAAAACATCACAATATTATTCGTTCTAAAACCTAAT
>JAODAF010039890.1:0-18870 GCA_027574765.1 Molpadia intermedia
AACTTAGAAAGACTAGATTCAGTTGTCAGAAACGTATATAATTGTATTATTAATGACTGTAAAGGAATACATTGGGATTTTCAGGAGTAGCCCAAAGGTTGTCAATATTGTTTAACAGATGTTGGCTAATTGGTTTGTTTCTCCTAAACCGGGGGGAAGTGAGGACCTGGGAGAGACCAGCGTCCTATATATTGAAGAATGAACTTTACTAATGGGTTTTATAAACTAGAATGCTGACCTAATAATCTAGTTCATGTTAGAGCAGTAGGACTAGAAAAGGGTTACCTATACTTAAAGTAATAGGGGTAAAAGTCATATCACTACATGACATTAAAACAAATCTAAATTGATAACCTCTCCCCCACAACTCCTCAGCCTCACCATCAATGTAGTATGTACCATAATTATGGTACCCTTTACAAGTCATCTGAGATTCATATCAAATCGTACTGTACTCTGATACATTCAATACATACTATTGGTACATTCTTCATATAATCACTCGCAACTAGGTTACCTGGTACCTTTCACACAATCACATTATAAGTCCTCTGATACTCTTTACATAATCACTACATTCAATACATATAGATACTATTGGTACATTCTTCATATAATCACTCACAACTAGGCCACCCGGTACCCTTCACACAATCACATTTAACTAAGTGCTTTGGTACCTATCACATTACCAAATCACACTAGGTTCACTAGTACCCCCATCATATTCACTTACAAATATGGCATATGTTACCTGGTTACCCATCACATTATCAATTTATAATATTGGTATACTCTTCTTATAATCATTTGCAACTAGGTTACCTGGTACCATTCATGCAATCACATTGTAAGTCCTCTGATACTCTGTACATAATCACTTACAACTGGTTCACCTGGTACCCTTAATCCACACAATAGCATATAACTACATTAAGTTCTCTGGTACCTATCACATTACCAAATCACACTAGGTCCTCAAGTACCCTTCATATTCACTTACAAATATGTCATCTGTTACTCCTCACATTATCGATTTATACTATTGGTACTCTTCATATAATCATCTACGTTATCTGGTACGTTTACAATCACATATAAATAAGTCCTCTGATATCCTTTACGTAATCACTTACAACTGGGTCACCTGGTACCCTTCACAATGACATCATTTACAACTAGGTAATCTGTGCCCTTTTCGTCAAATCATGCAAGGTCCTCTGATACCCTTCACATTGTGACATATGATGTGGACACCCATTATCCTTCACATTTGTACATACTGTATAACTAAGCTACATTGTATGTGGTACCTTTCATGCTAGGTCATATGATATAATATAATCTGGGATGTGAAAACATGCAAATGTGTACTACAGTATTTCCATAGTCCAACATATTAATGACTTATTTAACAAGTAGACCTGCACTTTACCAGCCCCCAAAAATGCCAAGCTAATTAATATGTCAAATTTTTAAGGGGGGGGGGCAGAAGATATGACTGAACATAGCATCTACCCTGTACAACATTAACTATAAATAGGTCCGGTCTATATTAATTAGTATCCAGTTTGGGTGTGGGCACAACACCATATGATGTATAAGTGACACATATTGTTGGATATTGAAAGTTTTAATTCCAACTTTTAGTCACCGAGATCAAGTGCAACTGTAACTGCAACCATGTTTGCAGTACATCCCTTGATTAACTCATGTTAGACATTCCATTCACATTCAAACTCAAAGTCTTTAATCTTATTTGTCAGCTTTAACACCATTGGATGGATGTTAGTTTTCTTCTTCGATTTGGATCCTTGTGTTGGGTTGATTCCAACATAACACCTGATTTAGAAAGAAAAAAGGAGAAAGATTATAAGCTTGGATTTCTTTTACAGCCAAGAATGTATGCCTAACTACTGTAGGATCCCAACACACTTTAAGTTTAAGTAATGCAAATTACAACATCCATCAAATTTGACCTATATGTGTTACAGTTTGCATATTGAATGACCCCAGCACAACACCCACCCCTCCCCCCACTAACACATACTTTGTCAGTGGCAGATCCAGGGCAACTGGGGACAGTTCCCCCCTCGCTAATTTGGCGCCCACCTGTTGAAGAAAAATACGCCCCCTCGGACCATTCTCCATTCCTCAAAATAGTCCACATTTAAGCGGAGCCTGCCACCTGTCATTGTCCATAAGTACACTTGTAAGTTGTAAGTAGGCCGTATAGATATCTGTATAGTATACGATTAATTACAACTCCTGATTATTTTTTTCTTCAAAATTTGCACTCCATGATAATTATGGCAATAAATTTGACTTAAGCAATTTAGCCAATATCCTTATTTCACATCTGGTAACATCTCTGCTTGACACTCGCAAGTTGCGACACTGGTTGAATGACAGGGAGTTCACTAGTCACTGCTACTAGTAATGATTACTGACGGATTGCGGATCATTGTGAAGGTTACATGTATTAGGTATTAAAGTGACCGTAGTGACGTTCGAATTAGGTGCACTGATGAGGTCAGAGGTGTAGGTGCTAGTGATTATAACTTAAAAGCAAGAATGTCTTCTACTTTTTTATACAGGTAAATTATTGTTGGATCATAAGAGATTATTGGTAATGTACATGTATTGATGACTGGGTCGAAAACTATTTGGCGTGATTTTAATTGTCAAGGAAACAGTAGTATGTGACGCATGTAAGTTTTGAATACCTGTTGTAGTTTTCATTAGATTTTCTTTTAATTATGTGTCCACAAATACTTTCAAAACTACTCGCAAATGCTTAGATTGTATCATTTTAAGCCTAAAATTTCCGGGGGAGGGGGGAGCTTCCCCCGGAATCCCCTAGAAAACTTGCGCCTTCGGCTCCGATCGATCAACAATGTCATGAATAACTGTGCAAAGTAATGTTACTTGCACAGTCAATATTCCTGATATCAACATTTGTATTCGGTTGGCCAGCATCCAATTTATGAGCACATTACTAACCAATGTTTTGGTCGAGACCTAATTTCTGAGACTAAATTGAATCATAAGTTTAGGTACATTGATTCTGGTGTGCTGCAAACATTATTTGTTGCAATTCAAAACATGAGCATATATTCCTGAAGTTAGTTAACAGTTATGGATCATGGATCATTTTTAACAACGAAAGTTTAATAGTGCCGTCCTCCACATTTTTACCAGTTGTGGAACACTGGATTAATTCCCATGTAGCAAATCGCTTCTTTTGCTGAATACTAAGCGAAAAGACAACGTGTGCCTTGTTAAAGTCTTTAGTATAACCTGGCCGGGCGATCGAACATCGGCCTCCTAACTGGCAGCCGAACACTCTAACCACCAGTCAGTTTTACCAGCAGAAAGGGGACATGATGTGGATGCATGATTCAGAGTAAGAGTACTTTATTCTGAGTTAAGGTATGAGTGACCTCCAGACTTTGACCACTTTCTTAAAGTCTGGAGGAGTGGGATCAACTTTTCCTTCACAATTGCGTGGCAGCCACAATGGACAAGACTCATTTCGATTAATCCCATTAAGTTACCCCACCCCCAGAAATCACCAGCATCATTACAAAGCAGCGACACTGGGAATCACGAGACCGAGAACACACCCATCACAACTACACATGCAGCTGCTTTGGAAAAGTTCCACAGAGGAATCGAACCGGGGACCTTCTGAACGCCAGGCGAACACCCAAACCGCCGAGCTAAGCTCCCACTCATTGGCTTCAGCATTCTTGTAGGTCGATGGAAAGGACATCCTGCAATATTATAAAATATTGTACTGTATTTACCTTTGAACAAATTCGGTGACAGCTGAGACTTTGGAGGGATATTCCAGGTTTAGGACATAGAATGTCGCAAACCAAACTGCAAGAGCAGAAATTGGGTTATTGACCATCGTGATCACACTGCCACCAACTGCAATGTGAAACTGTGTTGCTTCAAGGGGGTCACCTGTCAAGCAAATAAAACAGCAGAAAACCATGTTAATATAGTGTTATTGTGAATTAATGTATGAGAGATCCCATATGAAAAGTACAGTATTTGTGAAAGGCTGAGGATGGGTTTGTATGGTGGATGAAGAGAACTAATATTAGCTCCTTTTTAACAACAAAGGTTTAATAGCACCATCCGCCATCTTTTTTCCAGTTATATATAGCATTGGAATATTTTCCACGTTCCTAATCGCTCAGGCGCTGAATGCTAAGTGAGAAGGGAACATCTCCAATTTTTGATAGATACAGTAGATCAGACAGACAGACAATCAGACAGACATATAATCAGACAGACAGACAGACAGAGGTGAGGTGAGGGGAGGTGAGTATGTCCCAGCTTAATTATACTGAGAATAATCTACTCTCTGCGATTATACTTTGTTTGTATTAATCCAGTAGTTAAGTTTGGAGTTATCTTGTGTACTTTGTTTTCAATCTGCATATCCCACTCTGATTGCCAGTCTTGTCTAATTTCTTTTTTTTATACCATATTTAAAATCACTAAAACAGACTGCCCCGTTCGACGGCTTCAAGTCGAGGGCCCCTTTTGTCGCGGCATCAGCTCTTTCAATTTCTTTCCAATTGTTGAAGTCTTTGGTATGACCAGGCTGGTAATTGAACTCCGGCCTCCCAGCTGGTACCTGAATGTTCTATAAACCAATAGCGTTTGACCACGCATTATGGGTTATCCAAATCATGACAATGATACATTTCTTTGTTGAATTATCGTGCATATAAATTTTCATTAAGTAAATGTTATTTTAAACCCCCCTCTCATCGATGTGCATGATATCAAATTTAACATATATACCAACATGTGTTGGGTATCTAGCACTATACCACAAGTTCTACTACATTTCAGGTTATGGTTGTAGAGTGTGCAGTTTGAAGATGCTGACCTTTAACCTCATTAATATTCATGATTTAACTGCATACATTACAGTAGCTTTCTTTGATTATGTCAAGGAACCAAATACTCTTTTGATCCTTGCAGATATACACAGTGGCGTGCGCAAAGTGGGGGCCGGGGAACATGCCCCCCAACACCTCCCTGGGATTTATGACAAACTAACAGAGGCGCAGAATCCTGGAGAATCATTCCAGAGACATAAAAAACATGCAAAATAAATTACCCGAATGATGATAATCCTCTTGCAAGGCATGTGAAGTGTAATTTCCGGCTACCTAGAGGTACTGTTTGCAAAAATGTCCCAGCTCCGCACAGCCAATGGTAGCACTCCGCTCAGATAGTAAATATATCAGCCCCCCCCCCCTGCTCAAAACTCCTAGCTACGCCAGTGAACTTGAAACTAACAATTGGTGGCACCATTTCATGTCTAGCTAGCTTTTCTTTTTTTCAAAAAATGTCCACCCCCTCCCCTTAGACGCCTTCCCCATGTCAGTTGGGGAAATTTGCAGAGTTGGCCCCCACCTCACAAATCCTGTGCACGCCAGTATTAATAAACAACAGTGAACACTACATGCTAGAGTACATACCGACAGCAATGATACATGGAGTTCCTGGAAGGTCGGCCATCATTTCAACATCACTGGACTGAATGTTACCATCAGGTGCCTGTAAACAAGGTTGTGCATACAGTGTAGTTATTATATTATAGATTGTAAACAGTGATATCACCATGGGAGAAGGAAGTAATAGGTTATCCAGGCATTTGGTTTGTATCTATCCATTAATCTCTCTTGCCTGTTCACTTTAATAGATTATAGACAAATAGAATGTTTACCTTTTTACAAAATCTTCCCATTTTGGTAACAAGTTGAACATCATAAGAAAGAAAATTTCAAAATATCAAATGTCCCCAAGTCTGAAGTTCAGCATAAATAAATAAATATTTCAATCAGCTGCACACAGCAACAAATTTGCGCAATTTTTTAAAAGTATAAAAACATTTGGACATCGTCACAACGACATTTAGGCAGGTAGCACTGAACAGAGAAAAGAATTGTGTAAATCGTTAGCATTGTGCATATAGGCCTAGTAATTAAAATAAATTGTGCTATTGTCATGTCCAGCAGCAACACCCCACTGCCAATCAGTTTCACTCAGTCTCTGTATTTTCCAATATTTCAGGGCAAGTGAACATTTTTCAGGGCAAGTGAAATCTGGATGCTACTTGCCCGACTGGGCAAGTGGTTTTAAAAGTTAATGTAGAGCCCTGTCATAATAAATAATTACATTTATTCCGCTTTACAATGACTGAAAACAAAAATTCATCCCAATATTTTAATTCTACTGTAAATGAAATGTTATTACACTTCCAATGAAACATTCCAGATAAGGATGTTACAGAGTAGAATATTAGTTGGTTGGTAGTAATCTGATATACGTTTGAAATAAAAGTAATATTATTGTTCCCCAGTAAGTTGTTCCTATCCCGAAGTTCACCCTCCCCAAGATTCTGACTGCAATATATCTAAAAGTATGTCAAGTGGTATTATTGTAGAAATCTCTCCAACCCCCACCCATCCATCAATCACAGATAATTGTTAAATCAGTGCTTGACGTGCATGTAATATGTGAGGCATTGCAAAATGATCAAGAGTACTGTGTAATGTTGATGAACAGTTTGCAGCATCAATGCCAGAAGGTATGTTAAATAGTTTTGCAAAATGTTAAACAATAAACTATAGGCAATTGCAAAATGTTGTACACAAAATACAACTTGAATGCAAAGTAATGTAATAATTTTCAAACTTCTATGCAAAACCCATCTATTTATACCCTGCTTTAAGCTGTATTATGCAGTATAGTCAAACTACTGTACACAGAATTTAAGAATGCAAATTAGGTACACGTATAGTATGACAACCCAAATCTTCATGGTTTGAATTTAATGAGCGATAACACTTACCTGTCTTGTCTACCTGTACTATTGCACTGACCCATCTAGTCTACAGTACATAGTCTACAAATTAGAAATATTCTTGCACTAATGCATTTGCACCCCCATTAACCCACTTCTGAGTCAACGCCCACTTTCTTCATCCGGATTGTAAGCAGGTATACTGTACATACACTCAGGTGCTACCATAGTATTTATATTTACCAAAACTGTCATACTGAAATGGCAGCCTGATAATTGCCTTTGAATTTAAAACAGCCCAATGACTCGTCCCAAAGCAAGCACCCTACATGATTAAAAGCAATGTGCAGTAATAAATATATAATGTCACAATTTACTATTGTTCAGTAAGCAATGACACTGGTTTCAAAGGTGAATGACCAAGAATTACAAGTAACTGTAATTACCAGAATCAATTGTTTGCTTTGGGAGGTGTCCTTGTTCAGTTTAAATGATTTCATACAGTACAACATTTTTAGTCTTACCTCTGTGCTTAAGATGATCGTCTTGGAATCCTCGTCAAAGTAACCACATAGTAATAAAATGCTTCCGATGACTTCTGGCATTTTGTTGCCTGTAATAGCAATTGCCTGAGTAATGTTTTTGCAAGTAGCCTTCAGTCTTGGAATGGAGGTCAGTGCCTGCTGCCGCATGAAAGTGCAGAGTTTATGCACCTTGGATTTTGCGGACTGCTGCATTTTCTCTTGTAGATTTTTGCCAACCAAAGTTTTAAAATGCCCCAGCATATAATTTTCATTAAAGAGAAATGGGCATTCAGCCTTCAACTCCCCTAGCACACAGTCCTTACTGTTGATCATTCTTCGTTGTGTGGCAAATGTTAGGGTCATCAACTCAGAAACTTTTGGGTTGCTCTGATTATCTTTGTACAGACTCTGCAATTCCTCCAGTGCTTTTTTCTGTGAGTTTTCAGTTTCACCTTCAGGCAAACTGTCCGGCTGCCAGTTAATACAGCCATAGCTGTCAGTCATCTTTTTTTCTGCAGGGACAGCTTTGTATTGAGGAAAGCTCCTTTTACGAGAAGAACTACTTGGCCGGGATAAGTTATCAGCTCTATTCACTAACTGCCCTTGCAAACTGTCAAAGCCTGATCCCACTTGTTCTCCATCAACTTCATCAAGAAATGACTTTGGATGTTCCAAAACTATTTTCTTAGCAATGCTGCGCAGCTGCTTTGTACGTGGCAGTTGATGACCAGGTTTATGATGGTGGTCAAGTATTATGCGCACCATTTCCTTGCGTAGTCTAGGAGCAGGCCTCTCTTTCTTCTTCAATGCGTTCATCAACTGTTCTGGCATTTTGTGCCAAGGAATGTCTTCTGAAGACATCACCTGGTTAGGACCTCTGCCTGCAGTATCACTGGCAGAAGAGTTCAGATCAACAGAACATTCAGACGATGAAGACTGCTGTGAATCCACTCTAATCACAACATCCACGGGCTCAGTCGTCTTTATCTCAGGTTTATCAAACTCTGTAAAATAAGTTAATGATAAAACTCAATAAGCAAGTACATGTAACACGTTTTGTATTTCTGACCGAGTGCCAGAATGGGTTGATCTGGAATGCAACTTTGCAAGTGTAATACGACTGCAATGGCTTCCAGGATCAATCATCAAATATACACCTGAGGGCTCAAAATAACAATCAACCAGAAAACGATGACGTTTAGTGGTTCCGATGCCCATAATAAGATACACTCAAAGCAATAAGGTCTATTGCTATTTACTTATTGTGATAACGTATTGATATGCTGGAAATTGTTACATTAAGCCCCACTAATTAATATTCATGAGATAGGTAACAAAAACAATAGGGTACATCTACACATAATGGGGCATTTACCTGTCAGGTATAACATTAATCCATGATGTTGTTATTGAGATACCGTGTTTACAAGCTATTTACTGTGTTAACATATTCAACCTGCCCACTCATGAATATTAATGAGATAATTTTTAATAAAATGGGCATGTACATTACCTACCATCAACTAACATCACCAAACCAAGTATGAAGATATTTGACCATAAGGCTGCAAAGTTTTTGATGTTTTAAGAAATTTACATTAAGCCCTGCCCACTCATTAATAGTCATTAGATGTGCAACCAAAAAAATAGCACACATACACACATCATGGGGCATCTACCTGTCCAAGTATGGTAACTGTCAAGTATCACATCAATGCAATGTTCCCTTCTAGAATTGTCACTCCCTGATGGGGGAAGGCTTTTCATAATTAATTAGCTAAAAAAATGAAAACATTGTTCACTGACGGGAGAGGAATGTTCCCAGATGGGGAGGGGGGCTAAGGCTCCCTGACATGGGGGCCATAGCCCTGACCCTCCTCTGGCACCGCCTCTGAAGAAAATTACAGCTTGAGTATAGGAGGTTGAGACATCAATATATGTCACACCATCTCAAAAGTTTTTGACATTTTATACCTCACTATATAGTGTAGAATATACTTTTACCACTTAGTTAATTTAGCTTAATTTTGGCACAATTTTTCTTGTTTTTAAGTAGCTAATAAAATTGTAAGCAATGTTCCCTAACAGGGGTGGGGGCTAAGGCTCCCTCACAGGGGATATATTCCCCTGTCCCAGCTCTGGACCCACCCCTGAAGAAATTGGCAGCACAAGGATATAACAGGTTTACCCAGCCTACTATACTGCTACTTTGTGAAAAAGAAGAGATATTACAGTATACTGTATACATCCTTTGAAAAGTACTAGTACTAGCCAGCTTCAATATTTATTTTGTGGTTCACTATACACTTGACCCCAAGCCCACATTCCTTGCTAGTATGTTTGGGTGGCTGGCAGTCATGGGTGGCTGGCAGTCATGGGTGACTGGCAATCATGGGTAGCTGGCAGTGAAATGAAGTGAGTGAGCTGTCAAATAAATTGTGATTTATTATGAATAGGAATTGAACAGAAAACTGAGATGCATTTTAAATTAATTCCCTACAGCTGTTGACAGATATAAATACTGTATGTATGTACACAGAGGAAGGGCACATTGTCTATTTTAATTCTATCAAATAAACCCTAACCTTGACCATAAGGTTGCAAAGTTACAAATGTTATAAGAAATTTACAATAAGCCCAGCCCACTCATTATTATTCATGAGATGTGCAACAAAAACAATAGCAACCGTCTACACATCATGTGGCATCTACCTGTCAAGTATGGTAACTGTCCAATGGTTTCTTTCAAAAATCCCCCAGATGGCTGGAAATGGCACTTTCCAGGTTTCCAAGTTGCATCTAAACATTCCTTATTTTTAGATTTTTTTAGATTTTTTTTAAAAAGGTTAACTTATAAAAATGAATTTTGTAACATCACTTTGAGGGATAAAATAGTATTTTACGTTAATTTATTCATTGTTTTACAGTATCCTCATGATATCCTACAGCATATGCTAAGAGGAGATCATATGGTGAATTTAGGTGTAAAATAATTAACTATTAGGCTTGTGTTAATATTTCAATTGTTTTACATACCAAAAAGCACAAGGATCTAGAGTAACTGTATGAGGTCAAAATTCAAAAGTTACTGATCACTCTCCCCTTTAAGGGGGGGTTTCACTCATGTTCAAATTGTTAGGTTAGTTTGTCCGATAATATTAGTGGATCCTGAAATTATGGGGGAAATTGGAAGGCCTTTATACGCAAAACTGTTTGAGAAACTTTGTTTATTTAAGGTGGCTTAGATGCAAAATGGTGCTATATTTGGAAACTTTTGAAGTAAATTAATATTTAAATTGTTTTTTGGGTAAATATTTAACCCTAACCCTAGATCCATCAGTGCCTTTACTAACCTTTACTATGCTGAGTGGGGCTGCATAGGGGACTGGGGGTGCGTGGCCCCCAGTTTAAAAGAGGCCCTGATCTGGCGCTATATTTTCCAACTTTTGAAGTTAATTTTTGGTATGTATAAAACATGTACCGTATTTTAGCCACCTGGAAAATTTTGAAATTAAACACTGTTATGCGATTTCCTGGCATCTGGCCATGGCTATCTCGATTAGTCCTTCAATGACCTCGGATTTCTAAGAAAACCAATAGGCAATGTTCCTTGATGAGATAGACGATAGGTCTAGGGCCGACCTACACGAGTCGGACATTAAACATGGGGGGGGACATTTGATATTGTGTCCCCCACCTTTCAAAATGTGGGGGAGGGGACGTGTCCCCCTATCCCCACTGGTTGTTTGCCATGACTCACGTGGGTGGACCTCCACACCAATATGAAGTTTGATCAAGCTGTTTGTTCTTAGTTATGTTTACAAAGTTTTCAGACATTGACATGTTGGCCTCAAATTGACCTCCACCAAAATCAATATGTTTCTTGCACTCATGTCACAGGTGGACATACCTAAATATGAAGTTTGACAAAGTTATACTTTTTGAAGATGTGCTTAAGATGACCATTTTCCTAATGGACGCATACAGTATTATCTAGAATCTACATGTAAATAGAGAATCAGCCAAGGGCTTTGGGCCAAAAATTACAAGAAAAGGTCTGACATTGACAGACTATCTCTGAAGGTCTGACTTTCACAGTTTATTGTCTAAAGTTAAGCACTTGTAATGAGGACAACACCAATTGACTGTTAACATTTGGTGAAGATTCACTAGGCGAATTAAAGGCTTCAGAGAGTGAACCAACAAACAACACACCTACGGAAAACATGTGGTATACTGTACAGTACCTTGAAATATTTCTACTGTAATATTTGTACACGAACTGTATAACTTTTTATACTTACCATTAGATTGCCAGCAACTGAGCAGTTTCCTTACTTCTATTGCAGAAAGCAGTGGGTTGAGATCTCCTTCAACGACAAATTGCAGATCTGATGCACAAGTCACTCCAGTCTTTGGATCTACCAATGCTTCAATTAATTTAGCAAGCCGCTGTACCCCAACTTTAGGAAGCACTTTAAGAATTTCATCTTCAATTTCTGATAAGTTGATTGTGTCATCATCACTGACAATTTCATCTGCCAGTAGTTCCTTTGGCAGCTGCAAATCATCCGGTACTTTTGACGCCATATCAATTATCTATGACAGTGTAATTTGGTTACTGACGGGCTGACAACCACTGCTAGAATTGATTTTTTTAGAATTTTTGAGACATTGGTTTATTTTTTAGAGTGATCATTGACACACCATTAATCTTGTAAGCTGATAATGGATAGTAGTCTACGAGAGATTCAAATGATACACACACTGCAGTACTTAAATCAGAATCAGAATTAATTTCATAAACACCATAGTTTGATAAATAATCACTGGGCTGTTGCCTGACAATGAAATGGACTTGATCTCTTATCACTAAAACTAATAATATGCATCCAAATCCCAAACTGCTTTCATCAGCTTCAACAATAAGATACATCCTTTTTTTGTATCTAGTCCCAAATACAAAAACCTCATCAGATACCAGTGAATGATCTGTTTCAATATGACTTGCCTTGATAGCTTCCTTGATAGAAGTGGCATAGAGATCTATGTGAAAAGGTGTCCCATTTACTAGATTAACAGTCTGGAAATAGTTGCCCATGTGAACAAAATGCTTGCAGTAATTGGTGTTTTTCTGAAAGTGTTGAAGTTATGTTTATGAAATTTTGAGAATACCTTGCACATCTTTTGAAAAATGAATGCTTGCTTTCAAAGCGCAATGTCCATTGCTTTATCAAAGGGCCAAACATAATACATAGCCAGTGGTAATGACTAAGGAAGTGATGCTTTGGGCGCAAATTATCAAGGGGAAATAAATCTGTCCTTTCCTCAAGGTATTCATCTACAATAATTTTAAGATAGGCAATTTGAGATTCATCAAGGCAAGGAGACACAACAATCTCCACTATTTCTTTCAATTTCAGATAAAGCTGCCAGACAGAATCATTTGGCTCCCCAATTTGATTATAAACAACAAATGGAAAAAGCCTCAAAAAGTACCAATTTTTGACTGCATGCCCCCCATTTTTTTTCCTTTTTTGATGCTAGTTAACATGTTAGCTGCATCTCTATCAAGAAATTTAAATTTGCACAAATTGTCATTCAATAGATCATAGGAGAACCACTTTCTCTCGCTGACAAAGTACTTGATAAACAAAGCTAAATCATAATCCACTATGCCTTCAAAAAGATCATGTCCCAAACATGGTGGCATCCCTGGTGCCGCTACATGATAATATGATAATGAATTGAAAACAGAATTAAATTTAATTCCTTCACTATGAATATTATCACTTTCTTCCAACATTTGTAGTGATCTTCGGTAGCTTTCTGGTGTACGATAGTCACCCTCAACATAATGTTTGCTCATGCTAATGTCGGTCTTAGACATGTCACAGTATCGACAATAATATTCAGCATTAAAACTTTCGCAAAATCCTCCAATATAATGAGAACCCAAATTATCCCCTATTATTGAAACAAGAGTCCCCTTGAATACTACCCCATTTAACAATATACCTACTTCTTCCAGATACTTTAGGTCTGTTATAAGTCTTGAAAATGCAGTTTCCTGACCAACTTCCTTGATTAAATTTTCTTTGCAAAGTAATACTAACTGTATAGGCTCAATTTGTGACCTACATCGAGGATCCAAGTTACCAATTGTGTAGTAGACTGCCAACACCTTATGTTTCGATTTTGCTGAACCTAATGGGTTTACTACTTCAAAACTATCCTGAAATAATATAATTTGTAAAGCATTTGGAAATTCCTTAAAAAAATCATTGTGTTTGAACACTTTTCCATCTTGGATGTCCTTATACACATTTACCTTATTGAAGCTTTCCTTATTAGAAGTGATGTATTTTTGCACAGAATTATCCTGACAAAATATCTTCAGAGTTTCCAGTATTGGCACATAATGGCAAAACTGTTTTTTTCCACGTGCATTTTGACCCATTGATATTGCCACAGGGCTGACAAAGTTGAACTCTCGTTTAAAGAATATTTTGCGCATATGAGTGGACCGCAAAACACCTCGTTCTGCAATTGAACTCCACAATTCAGCAAATTTACCAACTAATATCTCTTGTGCAAGTCTATCTATTTCACTCTCTGGTAACCCCACATCTTTGAGCTTTGCCCTGAAACAATTATCTGCATTTTCATGACTCAGTTGATGTAGAAGATGCAGTTCTTCCACTATTACTTGAATTGTTGATTCTGGAATAAGACTTTTGGCATGAAGTTTAAGGAGAAACAAGGCCAGTGATTTGGTGAAGGTTTCAACATCAATGTCTTCATGATGGGTATCTACATGTAGGCAAGTATGATCCATCTCTGGGTCTGAGTATGATGGAAGATCATCCATTTCTGAATGACTTATTACGTGCTGCTGAGCTAAATTACTAACAGTGTAATTCCTATGATAACGTGAAACATGAGAAGAAAATGATGATTTCGTTTGAAATTGATGATCACAATTTTCAAATGGACAGTTTACTTTAAGGCCACTAGCAATATGCCCTCTTAAGTGGCCAACGAGCTCATGAACATCACTACAATTGTGCTCACAAAACTCTAGCATACATCGCACATTAATGCCACTACTTTGGTAATGTGTGGTTTCTGAAGGAAATTCACTGTGTTTCCTCGAAATATGGGATGTAAGCCCTTTGTATGTGCGGCATACTTGAGTACAATTACGCACATAACATGGAAATGAGACATTCCTGTCATGCCTATGATAACATCTGCAATGTTGGACATACTTTGAAATATTGTTAAACGGAATAGTACACAAGCGACAGACAGGTCGCTGAATATCATTTCCACTGTTTGTTGATCTACTAGTACTTGGCCTAGTAGTAGTACTATTAGCAGACATCTTTAAAACAACTTGCTTACAATATACAGCAGGTTAAGCTTGTTGAGTTGTTCTTAGTAATGGCAATTGGTGCAGTTAGTAGCCATATGCAGTGCATGGCTGCATGTATTTATAATATTACGTTATCATTAGTTATAGCCTAATCCTAGGCCTAAATCTAGGGCAGGCCTAGGCCTAGGTTATTAAAATGTTTCCTAGCCTAGGCCGAACATATTATTATTATTTTGTTCATAGTATTTTCACTATTTTGTGCAGGCTAGCATGTCCTAACGTTACAGGCTACATCCAGTGTTATCAATCAAGCCAGGGTTAGGACTAGGCCAATGTTAGCCTATACTATAGCTATTTACACATTGTAAATAAATAGAGTCTAGTCTACCTCGTATATATTTCAGCCTACATTATGTAGCATAGGCTGTAATACTAATAGTCCAGTACTATACCAGGCTGTAGCCTAGGAATAGCCTAGGCTATATACTACAGTCGTGCTATTTGCAGTGCGAGTGTCTCAGTGCACGTTAGTTAGTTAGTCTAACGAGTAGGCTACACTACAGCCTACATTCTACAGGCTTAGTTAAATTGAAACAAGCCAGATATTTATAAAGATTACAAAGATTGAAAGACATAAATATCAATTCAAAAGCAGAGTGGTTTGTCAGCCATTAGTGTACTGTATCTGAATCTAATAAGTATAATGCGCCATCCATCATACCAAAATCTGGAAACGAAGATTGAAATTGAATTCTGTTCCGATAACCCCAGCCGGCCTGATGTTTGAGTTGCTTAGCGCCAAACGTGCACATTACAATCAGGTTGTCAGATTGTAAGCCATGTTCACGGCCAAACTCTCACTGAAAATGGACAAAATTAATGCAAAATATGCTAGAACTTTTAAAATATCAGATAATAGCCAGCTAAGATTGGCCAAGTTTTATCATAATTAGGTGGCTATTAAAAAGTGTTACATCTATTACTGTTTTTTTACGTTCAAAATCCGGCCAATTTCCTCTTTACGGTTAACTTGTTTGTGTCAGGCTGTTTGGGCAGCCACATGCCACGGTAATTCATCTTTAAGTGAGAGCATTGAGTATAATGCGTTGCATAGTGTTTTACGGTTTCGTTACGCGTACGGGTTCTTTCTCCGTTTCTTGGATGAGTTTTCTTTAAAAAAAATAGTAACTCCATATATATTCAATACTTTTTCAAGAAACGTTTCGTGATATCGGGGTGCTGCATGGAAGCAAGTTGAATGGCGCTCTTATATAGGTCGCAATTGGGGACGGCTTAAATGACAACGTTTTGAAGAGGTAGGGTCATAACGGCCCTCCCCATTTGTATTAAATCGTACTTTTGTTTTGAAACTGGCACATTATAGTTGTCGGTCCACGCTTCCCCCTTGCATAAGGGCAGTGGGTTATCCCCTCCTTCCGGCTGACCCGTGCTACCACGGCATCACATTTTGCTAGGTGTGTTAATCATTTTATTGATTAATGATTGATACAAAGTGGAGTAATAATAATAATGATGATGATGATATATTTACCCACAAATCGCCGTAAATGGAAAAATACAGAATGACCTTGTAATTTTGCAATGCAAATTCATCGCAAAAATTACAGTTTCTACGTATTTTTACAAAGTAGTGTAAATTTACGTCAGATTGACTGTTATACTAACTCTAAGCGAAACGTAAATAAATATTACGGTGAGTGTGTGTAAAATTACAACACAAATGTGTGTAATAATTCATTTTCATGTAATTTTATCAACAAATCACCGTACTTGGCACAAACGGTATTTAAATGTTATTCTACGGTACTTTTTTATTGTAAAATTACAGTTTCTACGTATTTCTACAAAGTAGTGTAAATTTACGTCAGATTGACTGTTATACTACTCTAAGCGAAACGTAAATAAATATTACGGTGAGTGTGTGTAAAATTACAACACAAATGTGTGTAATATTACATTTTCATGTAATTTTATCAACAAATCACCGTACTTGGCACAAACGGTACTTAAATGGTATTCTACGGTACTTTTATATTGTAAAATTACAGTTTTTTCTTACAGTGCAAGTAAAATAATTTAAGTCGTAATCTTTTCTACCGTATACTTTCACCGCGTTGTTTAAATTATTATTATTATTATTTTACCGCGGTTGCTCTATACATTAATTTAACAATGCTTCCAGTAAAATAAAGTATACACACCATACAATCAAATTTGTTTTGTTAGCAAGTCTTTATTTGATATAATTATGAATTGTTAAACATACAATCTGTTTATGCTGTTTTTAGAGAAAAGATTAATTTGCGTCAAATTGCATAGGTGCACGCATATTGTTAACTTAACTTAAATACTATCCCATTTGTAATATAAACTTAAACAAGAAGTTTATTTACGTTGAATGATGTATTATGCGCTCTTTAAAACAAAGGATGTTGAATCTGAACCAAAAGGTTCGTTTAAAAAAACAATAGGTTGACCGCCAACGATAGTCTGTTAAAAATCTACAATGAAATTGAAACTAGATTCGCATTTCTAGGAAATATGTGATTGTGTCATGTATACCTAGATGTCCTTATATTTGTTAAGAATATCCAGATCCATTACTTAAGCGCGATTGAAAGTACTAAGGATTTAAGTACCGATTTGTTTCGACGTTACGAAGCTGGATCGACGGTCGGTTCTAAATATTGAAATACCATGGCCCAACGCGGCATCCGTAGGCTGTTAACATTACATAATGCCCTTTACTAAGCTTTGTCTTATATAAAGTAAGGATATATGGACTTAACAAGCATCCTTATAAAAAGGCATTATTACAATATTCATATTTTATTATTAGTGCGGAAGCAATCTAATTACTATGTATACGAACCCATCAAAGACAACAATTATTAACTACCAATAAATAAAAAAAACACCGACCCACACCAACCTATATTCATTAAAAATCTAATATATACATGTTATATTTGTGCGAATTAAGCCTCCTTATTAAAAAACTTATCAATAAATATCACGACGAATGCCTTTATATTGTTATTGATTAGTTGGTACATTGGTAC
Organism: Molpadia intermedia; assembly: GCA_027574765.1. NCBI lineage: Eukaryota > Metazoa > Echinodermata > Holothuroidea > Molpadida > Molpadiidae > Molpadia > Molpadia intermedia. Next base: position 17,824 of record JAODAF010039890.1, read on the forward strand.
TGTAACGGCCATAAACATTCATGGACCTATTTAATCCATACCGTGATTACATTGGTACTATAACGGCCATAAACAGTCATGGACCTATTTAATCCATACCGTGATTACATTAGTACTGTAACGACCATAAACAGTCATGGACCTACTTAACCAAACAGTGATTACATTAGTACTATAACAACTATAAACAGTCATGGACCTATTTAATCAAACAGTGATTACGTTAGTACTGTAACGACCATAAACATTCATGGACCTATTTAATCCATACCGTGATTACATTGGTACTGTAACGGCCATAAACAGTCATGGACCTATTAATCCATACCGTGATTACATTGATACTGTAACGGTCATAAACAGTCATGGACCTATTTAACCAAACAGTGATTACATTAGTACTGTAACGACCATACCGTGATTACATTGATACTGTAACGACCATAAACAGTCATGGATCTATTTAATCCATACCGTGATTACATTGGTACTGTAACGGCCATAAACAATATTATACCTATTTGGCCATACCGTTATTACATTAGTACTGTAACGGCCATAAACAGTCATGGACCTACTTAATCCATACCGTCATTACATTGGTACTGTAACGATAATAAACAGTCATGGACCTATTTAATCCATACCGTGATTACATTGGTACTGTAACGGCCGTAAATAGTCATGGACCTATTTAATCCATACCGTGATTACATTGGTACTGTAACGGCCATAAACAATATTAGACATATTTAACCAAACAGTGATTACATTTGAACAACGGTCATAAAGAGTCATGGACCTATTTAATCCAAACCGTGATTACACTTGACCATGGATATATTTGCTTAACGATAGTTACATTGGCGCTGTAAAGGCCATGTCATAGGCATGTTTAACTATACCGTGAGTACGTTCGTACCGTAACGGCCACAAACAATCATGGACATATTTAACACATACCGTGATCACATTGATACTGTAACGGTCATAAACAGTCATGGACCTATTTAACCAAACAGTGATTACATTAGTACTGTAACGACC
>JAODAF010039891.1:0-11766 GCA_027574765.1 Molpadia intermedia
TTATATTACCCACTCTAGGATACAGGACACTACAGCATTCTTATTCTAGATTAAAACACAGGAACACTTCAACACTGTGGTCTTCATGCTTAGTTACACATGACACTATATTGTCCTAACTCCAAATCACACTGGACTTGATATAGTCTCTATTCTGAGTCAATAACAATACATTATATTACCCACTCTAGGATACAGGACACTACAGCATTCTTATTCTAGATTAAAACACAGGAACACTTCAACACTGGTCTTCATGCTTTATAGAACACTATATTGTCATAACTCTGAGTCACACTGGACTATAGTCTCTATTCTGAGTACTTGTTCCTATGAGCCTGACACACAGGACCTAACCCAAATTACACTGAATACTATATGGCTTAATATCAGTCTTGAGACTCACAGATTACTACTGTACTGTATCTCATAGTCACACATTGGCAAGGCTGTGTCATACTGTCCTGACCTATGAACTGATTTCATACTATATTGTCCTCATTCTGAGTCCCGCAGGACATTATACCAACCCACTCTCAGAGTATCCAGGACACAATAGGGTCCTCACTTCCAGTCAAACAAGACATAGTTTTACTCTGTGTCAAATAGGATATTTCACATTCTGGGTCACATGGGACGGTATATGGTCCTAACCCAAATTTCACCGTATACTAACTATATAGTCATATATGAGTGGCATAAATCTATAGCTCTCACTGTCATACTGTCCTGACAAGGAACTGATTGTATACTGAATAAAGTAGCATCAGATATGATCATAACCAGTGCCATGGAAATTGGTGGGGTTCCCCCAATCTGCAACTTATAAAGAAAAATATTTTTTACCAGAATATGGGACATTGTGAGGTATCAAGCCCATATTCCTTGTTATTTATACTCAATATCAATACCACAACCATCTTACACAAGGCACTACAGTACATTTAGCTGATGCAACAATGCTAGCAGCTCAAACTCCACAAAATTCAAACCAAATAAATTTTAATACAAGAAAAACTTTGCCAAAGAGTCTCCAGTTTAATCTCACATTCCTCCCTCATATCAGGCCCCAATGACACATTTCCCCTAGGGCCACTGTGTTACATATTCTAATATAACTTACTAACTTGGGAGTCTCTCTCAGGATACTAGCCTAGGAAAGACAGACAATATAATACTTAAGGGTTTGTATGCAATCTTTTGGAAATTCATTCCGCTGCTCTATCTAAGCAGAAGCTATACTATCCCAATTAGGCCTGACAACATCTCAGATAATATATATATACCATTATGAGGTGTGTATACCCATCAGAATAAACCTATAAAGTGCATATACCACATAGGGCACCACCTATACCATAGGAGGCACCTATACCACATGAGAGTCATATACCATGGAATGTCTATACTTTGACCTCCATGGTAGTTTCACTCACTCATGACTTATCAGTCATATATTATATTATCAGTTTCATAGTATCATCTTTGTAAAAACATAATAGGATTATTTCAAGTGACCCTTCCTTACAATGCAGTTTGGCAATCAAATTTATTTTACATACCCAGGCACACTGGTGGTCATGAATGAAGCATACTGTAACAATATTTTTGTTAGTTTCACAGAGTATAAAGCTTCGAGAGGTCAAATATTACTGAACAAATTTTACTGAATATATATTATATATTATAATAAAGGTCACACACCTGCACTCATAATGCATAAAACGTGGGTGATGGAAGTTTGCCTAACACCTCATGGTTTTTAGCAAAATGACAAACACCTCATGGATTTTCCGATTTTAGCAAAATGACATCAGTATTTGGGACTTTTGAAAGAAGAACAAAGATTTACAAGTGTTGTTGTTGTTACCATTTGTCAAACTTTATAGAAAGAAAGAAGGTTGTATATTTGGGCATTAAGTAAATAATAAGAACTACACAGCTCAACATAGAAAGAAACCAGGCCCATTGGTAAAGATTTCCCTGAATGTGCTCAGTATGATGTGTGTCCTGGTATGGATGGAAGTCGTTTAATACCTATGCACACACATACCAATCACCTGTTTCACTCTTTTTGAAGTTAAGAAAACAACAACACTGACAAACACAAAATGTATTATAAAAAAAATAAAATGTTGTGACCTCTTGTGCAATGCATTTTGTGATTATTCTCTCAAAATTATGTTCTCTCACATTTATATGCTTATATTGTTTGTTTGTAGGTGGGAACCAATGTGACTATCACGGCAGGCTTTTATGAGAAGTTAACAAGCACATCAGGTGGAATACAACAATTACTGGAACACCCACTAATCTTAGTCATTCTCCTACTGGTGGCTTTCATTTGTCTCATCATCATTGTCATCGGGATGATGTACCTCCTCTGCGACAAGCACCTGTCATCCAAACGTGGGGAGTACATGACCAACAACACCATGGGCAGTGACAACGAACTTGGCTTCGATAATCCTGCAATGGAGCACAATGGTAGTAATTTATTGAGCGTAAAAACTGATACTGAACCACAGATGATTGCCCCTATTAACGACTTTCCTGAAATGCATCGTAATTATGAGATGGAAGATACTCATTTATAGTATGCTTCCAGACAGATCAGCCAGGGGGAATGGAATGGACGAAAAGAAGAGTCCATGTTAAAAGAGCGAAGAATCAGTTAATGACCAGGAGGTTCGAGGAATATTTCTACAATCATAATCCAACCTTTTCCTGTTCAAGGTCCTCATGCCCTAGTTAAGGCCAAATAAAAAAAAAAACTAGTTTCTCGTCCCCGCCCGCATGCTTTTTTTACCGCCGCATCGATTTTTTTTTAATTTTTTAATTTTTTTTTTATTTCAACTTTTTAACACCGAAAATATCAATTTTTAACGAAAAAAATCTTCTGGTCGCGCAAATCGACGGTTGCGATGCATTGCGGTGCATTTGCATTGGGTATCTCAAAAAAAAAAAAAAAAAAAAAAAAAAAACGCCCTCCTGCTCTATTTTCCCGAAAAGTTAGGACGAGAAACTATTTTTTTTTTTTACTTGGCCTAACTTCTTTCATCAAACTTCATATTAATTTGCTTGTGCCAAGAGCAGTAAGGATGTTTTGAATGTTACTAGAAGCACCGATGTACATATATCATCATGATTCAAGATAAAGCCTTCAAACATTGATGCAAACACAGTTAATTGTTACAGGATCACAAAATTCACCAAAGCATCATTGTAATAATGACTGGTAGTTATGGTAGTAGTTACAGTCTATGAGCAAATCAATGATGTTGCATTGGTTTAAATTGCAACCACTATAGTGTACATACAATGGTTATACTATAGAGCACTCTGCTGTGCCCTAGCAAAAACAAATTGTGACCTTGGGTCAATGCAGGGCAGCTGATCTAAATTTATTTTATTGCTTATTATATCTAAGGGTGGAGTTCTGTTCCATGACAGTTTCATGGTTATTAGCTTGTAACTTTAACCTTACAGAATTTGGAGAGCAACAAAATCCGGTAGATGTTTCATAGAACATGCAACATTGATAAAACTGTTTATATTGACTGGGATCTTGAAAGAAGCCTAGATTTTGATATATGAAACAGTAAAGACTGACAAGGAATCTAGATGAAGTGGGAAGCCAGCTGATGTGGTGGGTGAAGGGAGAGATGTAAACATTATTGAAAAATAACATAATGTATTAGATTTGTATGCGCAATATCACTGATAATTCAAAGGCACAGCAAAATACTGTACAAAATTGTGGCAAATCTCGTTAAAAGTATCTTTGCCAGTAATTCATCAAAATTTAAAAAAATTGTTTTAAAATTATTTAATCAATATCATTGAATCATAGAGGAACACTTGTCTACTGAATGTTATCAGTTGTGATGTTGTTTATGTAATTTGTTCCAAACAAATAAACAAGAAATTGTTCTTTGATAGACATCAGGATACATATAATGTGGTTAATTTGCAAACAACTGCAATACATTGTTTCACACTTTATTGTAAGCATGTACCTTTCAAATATGCTATAAGTTTGATCATTTTGTTTCCAAATATAGAAGTATATATCTATATGCATACATGAAAGGAAATTAGTGTCATTAGTGTGACATTATAATGCTCCCTCCTTCTCCCTTCTATAAAGGTTTAGGCATTATGCAGATTCCTAAATGGAAGGAATTACTTAAATTACCATTTTAAACTGCAATAATTTGGGCAAGTTTAGCCCATTGGACACATTTTATGAAGAGCTGCACTTTAAATTTAGCTGAAAAGGGTTAAGTGTCAAAAGGTGAAGTGCCATGAAATATCTGACATTCCTTTTAAAATGTTGCTGGGAACAAGTAATTACTTATCATGCACAAGGAACAACATATCATGCTGTGAATCTGTTGAAAAACTTTGTTCATAATTTAGCACATTATAGATTTTTTTGTATATTTTAGGGAGAGGTGAACCTGGGGTAGAGTTGTAAAAGAGCAAGTTCTAGCTAATCTGATGTGAAGGAGCAAGTGGCTTGCTCAGTGGAATGTCCTGCCTATGTATGTTATGAATAATGACTGGTGGTATAAATATTATCAAGAATTCTGTTGAAGGTAGTAAGGTACCTTGCTGATTGTGAAAAACCATGTTTTTGTTGGAGCCCTGGTCATTATTCAGGCATTACCCTAACCTGACTCTTACTATACCCTATTATTTAATAACATTGTAGATCTTGTTAATTTTTTAGGAATAACTTATTTTTAACTTATGTAAATAGTTGCTTTCTTGCCAACAGAATCTATCAGTGTGCTATGCAAAACCCAAAAGCTCAATATTCTTCTGTTTGAAATGATGATGTAATACTGTAATGATTAGCTAAACATCTTGCCATGGTATACAGTCACGATTCTTGCCTTGGGAATGTATACACATTTTCCAAAATGGGTTTTTGGAAAGTGTGTTTTTCAGTCATTTTGTAAACACTATTTTATTGCCAAGTTATTGTAATTTACCAGATGTGCTTATATCAGGCTTTGGAATTTACTGTTCTAGTAAAATAAAATTGCGTAATATATATTTTGCTTTATAATATCTAATATTGTCAGATATCAGAATAATAAATCTGATTTTATCAGTTTTATTAAGTTTTTCACCAAAGATTTGTTAATTAGCTCATTCAATGAACAAACTGATACTTTATCTTTTATATTTCACCAGTTTTAGCAACATTTTATGATTGTCTTGATTTCATCATTTCACAGATGTGTTAATGCTCTCAGTATTTCCTAGGCCGAATAAACTAATGAAGGGAAACCATTTGGCACTACTATATTAATGATCGAGACATCAAATGTACAGTCTTAGTATGTTGCCTTATGTAATGTTAACTTGTTATTTATACACAGGGCTTCCAATGTTCATCATATTTCTATATTTTAAAATTCTCTCTGATTTTCTTTAAAAAGAAATATGTGGCAAGGGAGACAGGCAAGGAGACAGTTGCCTTACTATATGTTGCTCTTATAGTACACGTTCTGCTGTAGAAGGAACATTCCAAGCTTCATTCTTTTTTAGTGAACTGGTGTTTAGTCCTAACACATAATATATATGGGGAAAGTTTAACCTATAAGTTTTGCAATGGTGTATGATCTACCACTTTGTTGTTGTAATTGAGTGGCACCTTACATAAATCATGTTGTGAGTATGTTCTTTGGTATCTCAGATGCCAAATACTAACTGCTCCCTCAGGATGATTGTGTTCAACGTAAGAGCTCATGCTCCACACTGGTCGCATAAATTTATGCGATATGATGTGTCTTTCAAGTACGATGAACTTTTCTGTTTACTTTTTGTAAAGTTTTTATTCTTTAGGTAATAGTGATTGAATCCTGGATTCCTATATATGTCTTCTTCATGGCTGTTTTTCAGTGGTGATGAATGTGTTCTTGATTTATTGGCAGTGGTTTCAGTTTGGTTTCTGGCAATATAACCTGATTTGATCAGCCAATTAAACTGTTAAGCACCATATTGGTGAACAGCTTGCTTCTGCCCCTCTCAGCCTGCAGCTTGAGAACGTCGTCAAAGACCGATGGGTACACTGATGACCATTGGATGAGGATGCCCTGGTGAACCTGTGAGCAGGATGGTGATTTCCCACCTGCCTGATTATCATCTGAACACCGGTCAAAAAGAAAAGGCTTGTAAAGCCATTGTTCGAAATTACTATGAGCCATGTTGTGCTGAACAAATTCTTATAGTTTTATCATTGGGAGCCCTGCTTATGTTATGGTTAACATAACATCAATTTAAGATGTTGTATTGTGTATATGTCTTGTATATATGTATATTACATAGACCATAGATTCAAATTGGTTAGCCAAGAAAGGTTTTACTAACATTTTGTTTTACATTCTTCAGAAAAAATCATTAAATTACAACAGTGTGGAAAGCAATCATTATTTCTGAAACGGAGAAGATGAATTAATTAATATAGAAGTAATTGGGAAATTAATTGATTTATTAACATAACATTGATTTGGATTTAGTATATAACATATATGATACAAGTTTATTCCTCAAATTTCATTTGTAAATCCATTTTTAGGCCTTACCTTTTAAGGCCATATGAGATTAAGCTGTACAGAAGTTACTTTATTTCTTGATGTGCCTAATTATGCTGCCATTTGCCTAGGTTGTAGATTTATGGCATGTATAGTATTATGATACACAGAATGAAATTTAAATGAACACCCATATTCTGTAGTTTTATTCATGTTTGCCAACTTTTTCCATTTATGCAAGAATCGGTTGAATATTGATTTATTATTAATAAACACTACATGTACTTTAAAAAGAGATTGACAAATGATTATACCACTGTCTGCACACAACTCGGCATGGGCATTTTCTGTGTCTGTATATGATGCCCCATAGTGAGTAGATAAACCCTATTGTTTTTTGAGGTCACATGATCAAAGATCAAAATTGTCAAATGCCAATAACTCGGCAACCAAAATCTGCAATATGTTCAAATTTGGTATGAAGGTGGAGCTTAACATGATATCGACAAAAATAGTTTAAACAAGATACTTGAACAAGGAATGATGGATGTTTGTCATACTAAGTTATCATATGGATGTAGATGAACCCTATGTTTATGCTGCTCATGTCATGAATATTAAAGAGGTCATCACATCAAAGGTTAAATCTTCAAATGCCAATAACTTGGCAACCAGATGTCTGAATTTGTTCATATTTGATGTAAAGTTGTTGGCACATGATGATGTGAATTACATTTGATGTCATGCATATTTATAATGGACATATGTACATTGTATACACTGCACATGGTAACTCAACAAATTAATGAAAAAGTGATCAATGGGAAGCAATTTAATATCAAAATTAATTCCTATCTGGCATCATAAATTTATTGGGCAGGATACAATTATTGAAATATGCTTATATTCATCATTGTAACAGATTTAATGTACACAAATGTAGCAAACCATGCATTAATTTCAACATGGCACACTGTTCTCGACACTACATATATTTCTAGTATTGCATTGGATACCCGGGTACCTGACAGACATTATTTTTGGGCAGGATAAGTTCTACCCTGAACCATCAAAAGATATGTTGATATGTTGAACTTTTGCTAAAATTTCAATATATTCAGTGATTGAAAAAAGATATTGTTTTTTACATGAATTACCTGTTTGGGAATTAGAGTTAATGTTAGTGCAATCATCTTTTTTTTTAAATGTAGTTCCTTCTGTGTTGTTGCTTATTTGACAATTCCAATTTGAAATGACTTAAATCCCTATAGCCTTTTACACTTATCCCACTGATAATGTAACGACTACCCGCGTGGTTTGTGCAGATTTCAGTGTGATACACATGTGTTATTCTTTACGGTCATTCGCCACATGCAATATTGTTGAGTATTATTGTTGATACAATGCAATATCAAGTTACTTCATGTTGGGTACCCTTTTCCAATTTGTCCATCTTGTGTTTGTGAGCTGAAAAATTATGTATTTTCTTTATAAGAAACAAGGATATGAAAATGTAGCTAAGTTTGTGATTTAGTGTATACTTAGATATTGTCATTCAATGCAGAGAATTGGTGTTCAGATGGGTACATATTATCAGATAAGGTATTTTTTGACAGAAATCAACACAAAGTTTAGTAAATCTTGTACCATTTGTGAGATATGCAAGTGTAAAATTGACATCAGAATGTCTAATGTGTCACAGGGCCACTAGAAGGATTATGTTATTCTTTGTTTTTGTTCTTATTTTTTACCAATATTAGAAATGAGAAAATGTATTGCTTATATAGCACTCTGGTCTTCTTCTACCCAGTGTTCCCCATCAAATATGCTGGTTCTGGTAGAAATAACCAAATCAGAAATTATTCTCTGGTTATTGTGCTCTCGGCAGTGCCGTAATTAGAGGGGGGCAGGGGGGCTTTTGCCCCCTCTCGGAAGCCTCGGCCCCCTGATGCCCCCAAATGAAATGTAATTTGCTCAAAGCCACACACAAACATAAATTTTGCCCCCTCTCTCAATACCTTTGCCCCCTTCAGCCCCTCCAGATGGAAATGTCTAGTTACGCCACTGGCTCTCGGGACTTCAAACAAGAATTCACAATTATAACTCAATGCCACTCACCCACCTAGCCACTAAATGACACGTGTCCGTAATCATGGATGACGGTTAACCGTATTAGAATGGGAGATAATAACTGACAGACTTGGACTGAAAATGTCTAAGCACAAATCATTATGTTGTCCTCTTTTAGCAAATTATTGAACAAACGAGACTTGAAAATACCATTCATGCTAAGGATAAAAAAAATACATTAAATATGAAATGGATTAAACTTTCAAAGACTAGTGATGTGGTGACATAATTTTTAGACTTGTTCAAGTTTTTTTGTTTTGAAGAGACAAAATTCTTTTTTAATGTTATTATTAGCTTTTATGTTAATTATATTGGCTGGATTTACATCTCCTTGAAAGTGAAACACAAAACAATTGAAAGGAAATTCTTAGTAATACGGATCTAACGTGTTAAATATTGTTTTGAGATTATGTTAAACACAAATGCCAGTAAAAATCCTGATGAAGTCCATGTGTTACCCTGGTAATTGATTCTATGAAATAGTTTCATTTTGAAGAGTCAAGGCGAACATTATTCATCCTATTATTTGCACCCTTATGCACAACTTATGAAAGTTCCGATATTAATAGAGTCATAGAACGCAAAGGTTCTTAACCAGCAAACAATCTTTATATAAAATTATATTGTTCATGCTTTTGGCAGTGATATAGTATTATTGGCTAATTCACAGGTTTCATCTATAAAAAGGTTAATATATTCAACAGACACTAGCTAATCATTGTACCAATATTTTCAAGCATTGCAAAACCTGTCTTGTGATAAAATACAATTAGCAATCTGCCAAATTCTGAAAGCTGCAATGCTTTAAACGTGATAAACACCCTGCTTACAATATTAACATAATCACTGAAGATGAGAACAGTCTTCAGTCTTCATTTATTTCTTGGAAGACCAATTTAACCTCAAAATGGCACCACAAAATGACTGCCTTTGCTTTGTTATTTGTAAGTTAAATTTCTCTTGGGGGCTTGTAATGGTACTTTATAATGTCAAATGGCCTATATTTCACTTGCTAATATATTCCCGTGGGGGCAATTTAACACCATGCTTTTCTGAATATGTAAATTTGAAAGAAATTAAGGGATTTATGGGGATATGAAAAGAGTGAAAAACATATGTTGTTTACAACGAATACAAATCTTTTACATAAACACAATATATTGATGATTTAGATACAACCAGGGAGAATAGAGAAAAGGTCAAATTACAGGCTTTGAGTGATGGAATAAGATGATTATAACATTAACCAGCTTGAAATAACAAACCATGTTGATGGTAGTATTTGACAGAGCACATACACAGATACATCTGTGAAATTGTCAAAGCAATAGCATAGCCATGGGATGGGCGGTTGGGGTATGTTTCCTAGATTTCTGCCACACCAAAAACTGAACTGCAGACAAACAATGATTACTCATTTATTTATGAATATTCATATATACTGTTCTTCTTCTGAAGATGTTAGTCACTATATCAAGAATGAACATTTATAATCTAATATGTCAATATATAGGACAATATTTTGTGTTTAACTTTAATAAAACATGAACACAAATGAAATACAGGTAGAAAAAGTAGAATTATGGAAAATCACAGTGAAATATTGTTGACCTCACTGGGACTCAAACCCAGATCCTTCTCATAGCAATGTTATAGCAAGTACATGCTGTGTGGTTACATTGAGAAAAGTATTGAAAACATATCTAAATTCATTGTAAATCCCCAAGTAATTTGGCTAAGCATATTGTTTTTAGAAGCTTCTGAGCTGTTTTGGTTTAGTGTATTGGTTTAACCACAGCAGTGTGCACTACTCTACCATAGGTGTACGGGATGTTTTTTTTCTAGGGGGGTTGAGCCGTTTTGGCCCGAGAAAAACATAACTTTCTTCTTTCTTTCTTGGGACCAAATCGCCCCAGTTTTTCCAGTGATCTGCCGCAATTCCAGGGGGGCTGCAGCTCGTATGCCAATGTACTCTACGGTTAAACTCGATGGCTGCATGGCATCCATTGCCAGTGATCAGGCATGTGTTTTTCTCACTGTGGCAGTCATGGTGGGCAATGAAATGATTTAAAACACTATTCCTAAGTTCCAGATGACACATTTCAACATGGTTTATCAGCTTTTCACTGGGCATCACTGATGTATACCATTTGTGGTGAGGGAATGGCCAATTTACCCACAGATCATGGAGTTTCTGGCTACTTGTGACTCTAACAGTGAGCCATTGCTGTCATTCTGCTACACCAGGCCTTCAGCCTGCAGGTAGTACTGTCCCATGAGATTACCATCCCCAGGCCTTCATTCAGCCTGCAGGGAGTACCGTTCGAAGAGAGAACCATCCCCGTTCCTTCAGCCTGCAGGGGAGACCATCTCATGAGATTACCATCCCCAGGCCTCCAGCCTGCAGAGGAGACCATCATGAGATTACCCCAGGCCTTCAGCCTGCAGCAAGTACCGTTCCAAGAGATTATTAAATATATTTACTTGTAAAGTAAAACTTTGGTCCTTAGACGTATAGAACAATATATTATACTCATGAATATGGATGATCTTGCTTTCAGTTGTTAACTAGTTGTAAATTAAGTTTGTATTGAATGTTATAGCACACAAGTTAGATTTTCATATATGTATGTATCTTCCTATATTGGTCGTTTTTAGCCATTCCAACTTGAGTTTAGTGTTAACAATTATGCCTTGCCTTTATATAGCCTTTCCATAATTTTGTACTTATGAAATAAATAGTTTTCAACATAACATGTGTTTGAGCATTCTTTAAAGTAGTTCATATCATTCTGGATGGGTAGAGGTTTCATGAATGGAATATTAATACTTGATGTGGTGAAATTAGTTGATTGTAGACATGGTGGAACAATGTCATTCTGGATGGGCAGAGGTTTCATGAATAGAATATTAATACTTGATGTGGTGAGGTTAGTTGATTGTAGACATGGTGGAACAATGTCATTCTGGATGGGCAGAGGTTTCATGAATGGAATATTAATACTTGATGCGGTGAGGTTAGTTGATTGTAGACATGGTGGAACAATGTCATTCTGGATGGGCAGAGGTTTCATGAATGGAATATTAA
>JAODAF010040002.1:0-11764 GCA_027574765.1 Molpadia intermedia
CAAGTAACCACCTAAATATGATATTCTCAGTATTTACTTGGGTAGAAACACCCTCGCCCTCAAAAGTTGATTGTTTTAGTACAGTGATAAGTATCAATGTTTTTCACGATGAACTTGAAGCTGACGTCATTTATTCTCCCGACATTTTCCCGTTTGGCGAACCTTATAATTTTTTTGTCAACTTTATATTTTTGGTGGGCTGGATTGGATCGTCCGGCGGGCCGGATCTGGCCTGCGGGCCGTTATTTGGGACCCCCTGATTTACACAATCCCCCTATGTCCATGTCCTATTAATTCAGAGTTGAATAGACTCTCATAAACAAAACAAGACATTACAATGCAAACACTAGTTGGCACAGCGTGCTTACAGTGGCAACGATTGCTCACAACGTGATGACATGATGCTAACCAATGACGTCATTGTGAATTAATCTTTTTGATATCATAACAATATCACGCTACTTTTTGTACTTCAAATATCTGGACCTCTGTAGCATCTATTTCTTGCAGTATTCGGTCAGCCTGGCAACCCAGATATTTGGAAATTTATACACAATACAAGATATGTTACATGGAATCTTCGTTGAAGAGTCGGGTATTAAATACAAGCCCCTATGTCTTAGGTGCATCAGAAATGAATGCTCTTTTACAATACTCCTTTATAATTAACATGTCATAACAAAACATGCTTGTTTTATTAATTAAAGTAATATTACATTCTGCAAATACTCCCAAAAATTAATTGGTGGCAGCAAGGTACTTACTGGGGTGGCACCAGGATTTGCCAGACAAGGGTCTAGCTTCTCTGATAGGGGGACTACCTGCCCAGACAACAGGCCAGTTAGTTATAATTTAAGTTTTGTGCATATAATGTGTGTTATAACATGTACACGAGTAGCCTCAGTAGCCTCCCTGTCTCCCGCCGGCACCACCCTGAGGTACTGTGATGTCACAGCGAGGTCTTAGTACCATAGGTAACCTACCCCGTGAAACAGGTCTGACGATTGTGACCTCTGATGAATCACAACAAAATCACAGGTTTGCCAGTTTTCCTCCCAAGATATTATCGATGTTGCTTTAATTCGCCGACGACAAACGACCATTGAATTGATAAATGGGCTTTAATGAATGTCACCTCGGACTATAAAGCACTGCTGAAATATCTCTAGCGGCATTATAACATTAAAACTATCCATGGGGCATACTCTGAGCCCCCTGTAGAACATTCCAAAAAAAAAATTACAAGGCATTGAAATAGGTAGGGGGTCATACAGTTTTACAGCATGTTACATGTATATCTTTATTATTCTGTAGTCACATACCGCTTGCTGCTAGGCAGTCTGGGAGATAACCGATTTGGGGGGGACATGTGGGATTTGTCCAAATTGTGGTACAAATTATTCATGAGGGCTCCATGTGAAAAAATACCCATAATTGCAACTTTGCATAAAGAGTACTCATTGGCAGGTAGGCATCTTGGTCATTGTGCAGTCCTTTTTCAAGACAAGATTTTTGAAAGGATTTGCTGAAAATTTGTACTTCTGTTCTGTGTTGATATACCGTATTCATTCTAATAGAAGCTCATGCCCTAATAGAAGCACACATGCATTTTTGTCAACTTTAGGATTTTTTATACCATAATAGTAGCACACTTTAAGGATTGAAATAACACTAAATCTACTAAAGGATGAGCTAAAACATACAAAACAACAATAGTAGCACACTTTAAGAATTGAAATTACACTAAATCTACTAAAGGATGAGCTAAAACATACAAAACAACAATAGCAGCACACTTATAAAAAAAAAAAATTAATAAAAATAGCTCTAATAAACGCGCATGGGTTTGTGTTTGTTTTCGCGCAGTGCGCTTCTATTAGAAAGTATACGGTAGGTATAATACTACCTGGGTTGTTACATGAATGTTCTTGTGATTATGCCTATTTCCTAAATCTTTATTTCAGAGTAGAATAAAAGTCAATCTGTGTTTTTAATTCATGATAGGGGATATTATACCGGAAATCCTTGATGTTTACATTGTACAAGCAGAAAATTGTAATACTTGCAAATTTACCATTGATAATGTACTTAGAAATATCATCCCAGCAGATCAGCTTCCTCTCTATGCCGAAAGATCCACAGAATAATAGCTGACTAATTATATATAGTGCTATAAGGTACATCACGGGAAGGAAATATTATACACATAACCCCCTTAAAAATGCTGATATGGAAACCAGATTTCGTTAAAAGCTGGAATCATTTCACTTTTTCCACAAATAATGATGTACATTTCATTTGTTGTAACGTTAGTGTTATTTTGTGTCACGAACGTTGTTTGTTTTCTCCTGGTATTACTGTAGTAGGTCTGACATACTGTAAAGTGAAACCTTCATTAGGGGTGCCGGACATACTCGCTTGTGCAGTTTCTAGGGAGAAGCTTAGCGTGCTCACTGGGGGAGTAACTCTCATAATCCCCACCCTAGACAGTAACTCTCGTAATCTCTACCCTAGACAGTAACTCTGGTAATCTCCACCCTAGACAGTAACTCTGGTAATCTCACCCTAGTCAGTAACTCTGGTAATCCCCACCCTAGACAGTAACTCTGGTAATCCCACCCTAGTCAGTAACTCTGGTAATCTCCACCCTAGACAGTAACTCTGGTAATCCTACCCTAGTCAGTAACTCTGGTAATCCCCACCCTAATCAGTAACTCTGGTAATCCCACCTAGACAGTAACTCTGGTAATCCCCACCCTAGCCAGTAACTCTGGTAATCTCACCCTAGTCAGTAACTCTGGTAACACCCACCCTAGACAGCAACTGTGGTAATCCTACCCTAATCAGTAACTCTGGTAATCCCCACCCTAGTCAGTAACTCTGGTAATCCCACCTAGACAGTAGCTCTGGTAATCTCCACCCTAGACAGTAATTCTGGTAATCGCAACCCTAGACAGTAACTCTGGTAACCCCCCACCCTAGACAGCAACTGTGGTAATCCCCACCCTAGACAGCAACTGTGGTAATCCCCAATATTTGTGAAGTTGGCTCAGCACTAGATTGTGTCTGTAATACATTGAGGGGAGATTCCCTTTAACCTCGTCTGGTCATGGTTGTGGTCAGTGAAGGTCATTACTGGTCATTTAGTCTAATCTGAATAAACCTCCAGTCATAAGAGGGGTAATTAATGTCACTCACAATCAGAAATCAGAGGGATTATTACCCAATAATCACTCTAACAGACTTCAGGTTGGATAGCTGGAGCTCAGAGTATTTTGTAGGGATCTCTAGAGCTCTGTCAACTGTAATTGGAAGGATGATGTCATTGATTTGTTATATTCTAAAGTCCTCTAAAATTGGTAAAGTTGTGAATCTGTTTAAAAAATATGGGAAATAGGTCACAAAATAAGGTTTCTGCTCACATGTTTACAATTTGATTTTTATCGAAGAGGCTAGGAAAAAAGAAATTTTGAATGGCATATTGATCAAATTGGGTCAACTGGCCAGGAGTAATTTATGTCTGTCCGAACCAGACCCTAGAGAGGGTCATTCATTATAATCACTCTAACAGAGATAGAAGTTTGAATGGAAAGTTTATCTACATGGTCTTGTAGAACTTTAACCATAGAAATAAAACTGGAAGAATGCGGACTCACTAACTAGCCATGTAATAACAAGCTGAAGCTAGCAAATTACTGTACGGCAGAACACTAGTGTTACCAATGTTTGTTAAAAAAATTAGCCAAATTTTCTTGCTTTGTTTACCCTCAGAAGAAAGCACTGTATGTAAGAATTATTTTCTTGTACAAAGCATCAGGGCTTGTGTAATATTTAACAAAGTCATCTGTAAGTTTAGTAATTATAAAAGCTTATATCATTTGGATGATATATGTGTATAAGTAGCTTGTAGTACACAGCAGGTGGATCCCATTGACCCTAACGTTAAACCCATGCTTGGGCATTGCTTCTTGCCACATTTTGTGTCCGAATTGTCAACAGTATGAACAAATACGCAACTTAAGGTTGGCTAACATTTTTCTATAGATCAGGTAAATGAGGACATGTTAACCAAATTTTCTGTTTACATTTTCCCTCTAAATTTGACCAAGTTATTTTTACTCTACACTATATATATTAGAGACAGTTCTATTTCTATGGGTTTAACTTGTGGTTTTAATGGTGATTGCAGATCCATTTCTTGTGAGTTTTCACCAGATCTAGTGAATTCAAGTTGTGATGTTGCCTATTATTTTTATTCTCAATAAATATGACCTATTCGGATTACATTAAAATGAAATTGTGTTTTGAATCCCGAGTTATAGATTTACCAGTATTAATTCACCAGAGGCTAAATTACAAATTTTTCTTTTAATTTCAGAATATTTCTTCGAACCATCTTCTAACATATATCTCTACAGCAGGAACGGGTTAAGAAAAGTGTGGCCAAAAGTATAAAGGTGAGTGTAAAGCTGGAGCAATGATGCAAGTCACAAAAATGTGACAATGCAGGCTGGAGTAAGACTGGGATCATCACAATAATGTGGCCTTGAGTTGGTTAATCCAACGTTTGAAAAGGACCATTGTCTACCCCCCTCCCTCTCCAACAGAATATCTGTTTGTAAATGTGATATACCGTCAATGTTTTCCTTCTTGTTAGTAACCATGTTTAAAACTAATCATAACAGAATCAGAAACTCTTTAGCATTATACTGCTTTAACATTTATGCAATAATAGATTCTGGTGTAGGTGTGTTTAAAACCTCTACCTCTGATCACGCAGGATCGATGAGAACGAACAAAATAAATCACAGGTAAACATGTGGCCAACCTGTGTGTTTGGAATTACCCGTACAATCACAGGTGTGACACGTTTTCATGTCTGACATGTGCAAATGTGTGGAAACCTGTGACCGACCTGTGGCAATGCAACGCCAGGAAAGATCATTACCCCATCATGTAGTAGGTAATGGTAAATTTGTTTCACGTGGAATGTCCTGTGTTTTCCTGTTTTCACACATATTCACGCTTTCAATTTCAAAGTGTAGTAACTTCCGAAACACCAAAACACATTTTTATGCAAACACACATAATGATCACATGTGACCGACATGCATGGTCACACATGTATTGTTATATTGCAGATTTTTGTCACTGCAATGTCTTTCGGCAGATGAGTTTGGTAGCTTAAATGGCAGAGGCAGTTGCACGTAATGCAACAGATGCAGGTACGAGTCTTGGTACTCAAGTTTCTCGGATATTCAAAACCTCTTTCTCTTGTTCATGGGTCGAATTTCTCATTAATGTCGAAAAAAATCTGCAAATAAATAAAAATGTAGTCTGATCACGAGGGTAGTTACTGTGCTTGTGCACCCTCAACTCAGTGCCTGTGCCACTATAAAGTATAGTTATGAACATTAGGCGTAGGCTAATGTATGGTCAAGCATCTCCACTAAACCTAACAGATACTTATGCATTATTAATCCCTAAAATATTTTTTCTAATTTAAACTTTCAACTTTTGTTATTCGGTCAGCCAGTTTAGCTTCAATGCTGAACTAGTTATGTTCATAGATTAAAAGAAAAGTTTGTCAAAATGACTTGGCTTAACCCTTTCACTGCTAAGCACGTACATTTACGTGCTCTTAATTAATTCCTAAATAATTCTTAAGCATTCCGTCCTCTGCTAAGCATGTACATTTACGTGTTTACGACACTATTCCTTCATATACCTAGCACTTTTTTTTCACATAAACATTACCTACACACTATATCTGCATATCAGATGAAAGCTAAAAGAATGGACAATGGACATTTAATTATAAGGGTAGATCAACAAGCAAAATAAAGTGTTCATGCCCTACAAAATTAAGGTCTCTGAACGAGTGAACGCCCTGTGAATACGCAGATTTTTACAGGAAATGCTACAAGTTGAACTCATACATTATTGGGCAGTTTATAAATCCCGGCCAGCCATGAACTTGCAATGTTTTCTGCAAAGTTTGTTCACCCCGTGTCGGTGGCAATGATGTACATCTTACACAGATCTGTAAAATGGCCGATTACCGTTTACAAAATTTTAACAGAAACAGACAAGCCTACTAAG
This sequence comes from Molpadia intermedia, assembly GCA_027574765.1. Lineage (NCBI taxonomy): Eukaryota > Metazoa > Echinodermata > Holothuroidea > Molpadida > Molpadiidae > Molpadia > Molpadia intermedia. Next base: position 6,103 of record JAODAF010040002.1, read on the forward strand.
TACCAGTCAACCTGATCATCTTCTAACTTGCTCAAAACTTCCAACATTTAAATGTTACCTATGGGCCTATTTTTAATCTTGTTCCATTGATAGTTATAATGTGTTTTTTTTTGTAACATGCCTTGAGCAGTTTCTTTTGATATTTTGATTGGTGCTATAAAAGTCTCATTTATTAATTTCTTTATATTTTTAGGATGTCTTAAAATGTTTGTGATTTCTGTTATCATTCAGAGTTTTGGTCCTTTTCATTTCAGGTGAATGGATTGCTGGCGATTCTTGGATCCTCTCTCGAGTGACGAAAGAAGTTGATCAGTTGGACCTGTCAGTGATGCAAGGCTATAGGATCATCATCAGATCAAATTTAATTTGGGTAAGAAAAATAAAAAAAATATATAAAAACACGTAATTGATGCTCATTTCGAAAAAGGAGAATTACACTGTAGAATTGAGCTTTTGGACAGAAAAGAATTGAAGCCAGATGGACAAGTAGAACCAGTAGAACAAGATACTTACTAACCTCTAGAACTACTAACTTCTAGAACCAGACATTTACTAACCCTACACATAAAATGAGGTGTCGATACATTCTTTGACCCATGTTTTTGCACCTGGGTTCCACAGTGACTGAAAAGTCATGAGACTTGTACTATTCTAGGGATTTTTCAAACCTTAACCTCTAGAACCAGACATTTACTAACCCTCCATGTAAAATGAAGTGTCGATACATTCTTTGACTCGGGTGTTGTCACCTGGGTTCCACAGTCACTGAAAACCTGGAAAAGTCATGAGACTTGTACTATTATCTAGGAGTTTTCAAACCCTAACCTCTAGAACCAGATATTTACTAACCCTCCATGTAAAATGAGGTGTCGATACATTCTTTGACCCATGTTTCGTCACCTGGGTTCCACAGTGACTGAAAACATGGAAAAGTCATGAGACTTGTACTATTATAGGGATAACAAGATAAGTTTCTTTGGCATTATGTATAGAATAGATTCCCACTATAGAAATGTAAATTAACCATCGGGCTTTCATGAATGCGCACAATATGCCCACTTGAATACATGTATACTAGAATATCGGGGTGACCCTTTAAATACCAACATGACAGCTACTGTCATGGAAGATAGCGGATTAGTTATTTCCATTTTTGGTTCCCATGCCAAAGGCAGAATCAGAAGCTATGCATTGAACTCTGCATGTGTGTGTGTGTGTGTGTGTGTGTGTATGTGATGCCTGAGCTCAAGAACAAGATGATGGATAGTTACCATCATCGGTATCGGAACCACTAAACATTTTCGTTTTCTGGTTTAATTGATTTGAAATGAATTGACAAATTTGATATCCCCCCTTCTGTCCAAAGTCCAGTTTCAATTGCTTTACTTTTCAAATTCTTAATTCAAATAAATGGTTTCATGAACTCAACCATAGCTAGGGGTCAATGGGTCATTTGATTTAGCAATATTGGCATAGCAACACAGCACACAAACGTTATTATCGCTATACACATCATACAGCAAATAATAACTATATGGGCCTATATCAAATATCACCGAGCATAGAGTAGCCAATAATTTTGAATTACTGTTATCTGAATAGCACATGCACCATATGAGCAATGTACAAAACTGGTTTTAACTATTTTGATTAGTGAAACTTAGCAAGAATTTCTCATCTAAGCAGTCAATAAACTTTCACAAATATTTATTATTGTGACTTTTATGCAAAATTAATGAAACAACTCCAGAAAAACGGAACAACGTCAATTCAATCCTTTAGCGGTAGTGCTAACCATATAAGGCCATAGTGTACAACACATGTTGTTGACTATTTATTATTATTATATTATCACATGACCCAACGTGACCTGATTCTTGCACATGCACAGTTTAAGTCATGAAACGACTAATTTCAATGTTGGAATTGACCACCAATTCATGTGGTTATTAAGGAAGGATTCTTGCTGATTTGACTTGCTTCTGCGCTGATTCCCGTCCAGATACTATGCAGGATGGATAAAACTCTATGCATTGCTTGGAATGTTGTTTGTTTGGAAAGAATGATACTAACTCCTAATGCTTGAGCTGTTGATCCGAGTTTAATGGACTGTTTGTTACAACCTAATATTTTATTTTTCAGAATGCTCAACAGTTCTGTTGGACTGGATAAGCCGACACATCAATGGGTAAGAATACACCTATTAATTCCTCCAACTGCAAAACTTACTTGAGAATACACTTTAACTGCAAAACTTACTTATAGAATAGTATCTTAAATATTTTAGATGGATTTGATGAGAGCTTGAAAAATATATTAGTCTGTTTGATATGAATTACCTGGTTTTAAATGTTAATAACACTAGGCCTGACCAGTCAGCTGCTAATATCCAATTTACAGGCAATCTAGTCTCCTGCATTGTTGTGCTACTTCACTTTATATTAGCCTGTAATTAGACGAGTGCTACAGCTGTCTAAATTACCTATGTACAGAGTAGAGGCGAATTCCAAGACAACAATTTATGGGTTTCTTTTCATTCCATTAAATAGAGAGCTTTCTAGAAAATGCCAAAGGGAAGGTCCGAGATATGTTTTATGAAACATGATCATATTTGTAGTATAAATTAAAGTCAACTTAAAAAAATAGTTAGCAGCTTTTTGGTGTGAAAGCCTTAAAAGGCACAATTGGATCTCTTTAGATATTGGTGAAACTGGTACTGAAGAAAAGAAATTGCGATTTGGCTAAATAAACTTGGAACGGGTTATACAGGTGGAAATGGAGTTAATCAGGTGAAATTTAGAATTATACAGAAAACGAGCAAGAATTGACTGCAACCCTGAGAATTGCAGTATCACTTACTGTTTCTGTTGAATTTAGAATTATAATACAAAAAAAGCAAGAATTGACTGCAACCCTTGAAGAGTTGAATTGAGCATCCCAGAGAATTGCAGTATCACTTTCTATTGCTGAAAAGAAATAGTGGCACAGGAGAGAGACTGTAGCATGTGGAACCCGATTACGGCGCACTTAAACATTCAGATTACCCAAGAAATATTTCTAATAACTTAAGATACCTAGATACTGTATGGATCATAAGTGGTCAGGTCACTACAACCCTTTCTATACTACCCTATGTATACTACTTAAAAATACCTATAAATACCTATTAAACATTTATTGATTATGTTTTTGTGTCACTATATATCCTTCTTGAAGGTAGGTAGGATAGTCTGACCTTAAGTGACCTCTAAAATATTAGGCAATGTGTTTGAATAAAGAATCAGGCATCCCATGGTGGCTTATATTGCCATGAATAATTACACCCATAATATGTGTTTTGTATGAAGCTTGCAAGAGCTTTGCTGACACAATGTAGTACTGATATTCTTTGCTGACGTTGGTCAAGTTCTTCTAACACTATGAGCAGGACATACCATGGTACTTTGTTGGTTCTAAATTGATTCTATTGATTGATAAGTACTGTATCTATACCACAGTGGATTCATGGTTCTTTTGTCACTGAATAATTTTTCTGCAACTCCAAAAACTGTCTGAAAAGTAGGAATGTTGATTGATTGTAAATCCTGCCTAGGTGGATGAAAACTGATATATTTCAAATAGATTGGATTTTAGGATGGTACATTATATAGCCAAGAACCATGGTGAGTTTGCTCATAGTGTGAGTTAATACAAGTCTATTTGTGAACCCTTATGAAAATTTCTCGCGAGATTCTCGTGAGAACTTCTCGAACTTCTTTTTGGGCAAACCAGAAATGAATTTAGTTTCATGACAACTTCTTGCGAGGAATTTCTCGTATGAAGCTTAATTGATTTCTCTGCCCAAAATCTCACGAGAAGATTCTGGGCATACGAGAAATTCCTCGTTAGGACTTCTCGCGAGGCCTCCTCACAAGAAATCCTCTTGAAATACCTTCATGAGAACTTCTTGTGAGGCCTCTGCCCTCCTCACAAAAAACTTGCCTTGTTAGATATATATATATCAACGTGCATAAATGAAGAGTCTAAATCTAAGGGCCAACCAGCAAATAATTTGCTAAGATCTCAATATTCCGATTTGCTGGGGGCCAACTACCTGTTGCTAGCGATTACATACGAGCTGAACAGTATGCGATATCTTGTGACCATGCTTGCAATATACAAGTAAAGGCTACTAGTTGGATGTTGCATTGGACTAACTTAGTATTTTATGTGTAGCTATAGACTATATTATAACTTCATTTCTTGCACTGTTATGAATGCTAATGACTAGATATTCTGAACTCTCGTAACCACTAGCGACTGCTTGTGGAGATCGCAAAAGATTTAAACATGTTAAAAAAAAAATTCTTCAAAATCTTTCCTTGTGGATGGCATCTGTTGCGACTGAATCATTGCACACTTGGTGACTTTGGAGGGGTTGCAAGTACTCATGCTTACTGCGACTACATTCGCAAGTCAGAGATGACTGGTGAGCTCCCTGCTTAACACCCCATGGTTAAATTAGCAAAGTTACCTCCACTCTTAGAACGTAAAATGACAAGCCACTAGCATGAAGTACTCATGCTTACTGAGACCACAGTCACAAGCCAGAGATTGTCTGGTGAGCTCCCTGCTTAACACCCCATGGTTAAATTAGCAAAGTTACATCCACTCTTAGAACATACAATGACAAGCCACTAGTATGAAGTACTCATGCATATTGCGACCACAGTCACAAGCCAGAGATTGACTGGTGAGCTCCCTGCTTAACACCCCATGGTAAAATTTGCAATGTTACATCCACTTTTAGAATATAAAATGACAAGCCACTAGTATGGCTTACGATGTAAAACTTATAAATTATATTTTGGAATAGTTTGAGTGAATGTCCTTTAGTTACCTATCCAATGTAAAGTCAGAGGCCCCATGGCTTCATTGTAACAAGTAACATCTAAAATATACTAAAATAATATGACAATCCACAAGCACTCTTTACAATGTGACATTAATAGATTTAGGATATGATAGTTTGTGTGAATGTAGGTCAATTGAGAGTCTTTAGAGAGTTATAAATATAAAACAAGTGACCCATGGCTTCATTGGTAAAGTAACATCTGGACCTTAGCTATGACAAAGCATAAACAATGCTTACAATATAATATAACAGAAGATATATTGGAGGTTTCATCGAATTTAGGTCAATGTCTGACTTGTAGGGACCTATAAAATATGTAACTTTGATAATAGTGTGTATGACAGGGCACAATTAGGATCTAGGGTAAGAAAAAGTGAGCCAACTGCTATTAATTTGGCATTAAATGACAGTTGTTGATGTGTTTATATTGGAAGACTTCAAAACTGATAGTACTCCATTGGCCTAAAAATTAACATGACAAAATTATTGCTTCTAAACATCAATCTGGTCGTCCAGCCAGTGTTTCTCATCAAATACACTGGTTGCAGTAGAACTAACCAAATCATGGTTATTTTGCCATGATCTAATTATCACTCAATGTCGCTCCCCCATCACTAGCTTCCATGTGTGCATGGGCGTGGATCATGTGGGGGTTGGGGGGACGCATCCCCTCCACTTTTTTGGAAGGGGAGACACCACCCATAAAGTCCCCCCCACTTTTTTAGATAAAACAAAATCAAATGTAGTACTGTCACTGTATGACATTGT
>JAODAF010040113.1:0-11763 GCA_027574765.1 Molpadia intermedia
GGGGGGGGGGTGGGGGTGGTGGCTTATGCGTTTTTAATGTAATTTCTAGTCTTTTCTAGCATTATTGGAAATAATTACAACCGCTACTCCTCTCTCAATTATTGATGGGTGTGTCTCAAATCTGTTTACAAAATATGTTGAAATAGTAACGTATAAAGTTTTTAGCGGATTTTGATATTTTGGGCACAAAGCGTCAGTTTCGACCTTTTGTCAGTAATATTTTTAAAGTAAATTTTGCCTTCTCCGTGTGTCCTAAAAACGATGGGGCGGGAAGAGTGCAACTCTCATTGCGTACAAGTATAGTTGTGTACCTGTCTAGGCCTTACAACTGGTGACAGGAACAAAACAAAGGAAAACAATAGTCATCGGTTGTGGAGAAAATAACAAACAAGTTTTAGCGTGTGTTTATGTGTCTGTGACACTTGTTTCTGTACGATCTAACTCAACAAGAGAAACTTGCATTGAAGCCATACTTGGTATATATGTCTACCATAGGTAGTAGATGTGCCCTATTGTTTTTTGTGCCTGCAAAGATAACCGAAGCACCGAAGGTCAGTTATGGTCAAAAACCCGAAATACTAACAATCCACGGAGTTGTTGATCTCATCGACAAATTTCTAATTTAATCCCTAATAGGCATTTTTTGTGTACTACAATTCAATTCACATTAAGTGTCCTTTAAGCTTGAGTTGTGCCTTTTTTTAAAAATATGTATCTTCAAATTCTATTTAAACATCTTATGGCTATTATAACTGAAGAGATAACCAAAAATTGGATTTTACTTTATCTGACCCATGGCTATGACCCTAAATCTCAGCGAGGCACAAGTTTCTCATAGGGCACATACCTATCAATTTTGGAGTTAAGCGATTATGTGGAGTTTTCAGCAAAAAATTTGCGCTTAAAAACTACAATTTGATTTTTGACCTTGTGACCTTTGACCCTTTCTTAAAGTATATGTTCAAATTCGTATTAAAATATCTTATGCCTATTATAACTGTGAAGATTGCATGTAAATCCGAGTTTTGCACTAGAAGATATAGTCAAAAATAGGATTTTAATTGATTTGACCTTTGACCTCAAGTCTCAGAGGCACAAGTTTACCACATACTCATAAGGCATTTACCTACCAACGTTAATTGGCCAAGCAGTTTAGGAGGAGTTTCGATGCAACATCTGTGCTTAAAAACTAAATTCGACCTATGACCTCGTGACCTTTGATCCTTAAATTGTTTCATCAAATTCTATTGAAACATCTTCTGCCTGTTACAACTGTGAAGATTGCATGTAAATCCGAGTTTTACTTGATTTGAACTATGACCTTTGACCCCAAGTCTCAGCGAGGCACATGATTAACTCATAGGGCGCCTACTACAAGTTTGAAATTAATCGGTGAAGCAGTTTAAGAGAAATTCTCGCCGCAACATTTGCGCTTAAAAACTACAATTTGACCTTTGATCTGGTGACTTTTTCTTAAAGTGTTTCTTCAAATGTTATTGAAACATCTTTTGCCTATTACAACTGCGAAAATTGCATGTAAATCCGAGTTTAACACTAGAAGATATAGCCAAAAATAGGATTTAACTTGATTTGACATTTGATCCTTAACCTTTGACCGCAAGTCTCAGCGAGGCACAAGTTTACCTCATAGGGCACTTACCTACCAAGTTTGAAGTTAACCTGTGAAGTGGTTTAATAGGAGTTCTCGTCGCAACATTTGCGCATAAATACAATTTGACCTTTGACCTGGTGACCTTTGAACTTTTCTTAAAGCGTTTCTTCAAATTCTATTGAAACATCTTTTGCCTATTACAACTGTGAAGATTGCATGTAAATCCGAGTTTTGCACTAGAAGATATAGACAAAAATATAATTTTACTTGATTTTACCTTTGACCCTTGACCTTTGACTCCAAGTCTCAGCGAGGCACAAGTTTACCTTACAGGGCACCTACCTACCAAGTAATGTGTTCTGTAAACACTTTTCCTGAGGGCTATAAAAAATAGCGGTTTGTGTACTGTGCCACGCAGTATTCGCTGTAATGTAGTCTCTAGGAGACACGCCACAATGGCCTAGGCTACATATATGTATATATATTATATAACTTACACGAACACCCAACACTAAACGTGTAAAACGATAGGGTGCATAATATTCAGCACTTGTGGGTGTTAAACGTACCATTCAACTACACTTATATGAAGTGTTAAGTTTACACTGCAAGTGAATAATGTTGAAGCCGTTGGGACAGAAAGGTACCGTCAATATCAATGACGCCTCAAATCCACACATTAATCGCGAAAGGCAGGATAATTACATTACCCCTAATAGATTGGTTCTGATTGGCTGAATGTAAATGATGTATACAGCAAAACATGACATCCGTGAATGTAATTTGAGTGTAGGCAAATGACCGAGAAGTGAGAAAGGATTTCATAGAGACAGTGAATTTAATACTAGTATGCCAAAAACTAAATTTCAATCAATGCTCATTATTATTAGATGATTTTGTAAGCTTCTTGCGCATCATTATATGGAAACGTTTTACCGTTCATCGGCTAATAGAACAAGGCAATACACCGGAATATGTGCCTCTGGCAATAGGAAAGTTGGCCGGTAAATATAAGATATTTGATTTTATTGTTTGTTTCATTAACTTTGAACTTTTGATTGACGTCCGATACCCAAATTACTTAAAGGAGTAGACTCTGGTGACAGGTTAATAATGAATTAGATAACCCCAGAATATAATTTTCCGTTAATTGTAATGACTCAAATATGAACAAGATAATAAGTATAATATTATAAGTTAGATCTGTCGCTGATGATTCGTATATATTAATTGATAATATCCACTTTTAAATTAAATATATAGCTTCAAGTTGATATCAAGAGCCATGGTAGAAAATGGTGAAACATATTTCATAATCATATAATACACTTTGAATATAGGCTTATAAAATAGTACTTCGGACACATGAAGAACGCTCTGTTTTGCGTAAACTGGGGTAATTAGCACTTCATAACGAGTCTAGTAACAATATACCAAATTATCATCTTACCTACAATTTTTCTCTTTTTTCAACTGTGTAATTAGCTTAGTATAGCATATATCTGAAGAATTCTTTTTAAAAAATCGTGCTAAAAATACGATACCCCAGTCATTGGTTTTACGACTCATAATTCATTATTTTAGTTCTTAGTAGTTAAAATGATAAACATAAGCTTTCATTTCCACAATATTATACATTACACTTAATTCTACCGGCAGTTTACTAACCAAAAATTGAAAGCGACCGTTCTTAAGATCTAACCTAGAGATAGCTCTTTAAAAGCAAAATGCCGAACGAGTTAGCATTGATAGATTGATCTAATTCTTTAGAAAGCTTCGACATCATACGACTCTAATTTGGTTTATATCTGACAGAAAGTCTTGCGGGATTTAGATCTCTTTCGTGTTTTAGATCATTCTTCCTCCATTTAGCAAAATTGTTTGAAGGACTTACTCTTCGAATTCATGCTAACATCACGTTCCGATACCCGATTGTTTTGTCCAAATTGATCACATCTGTCAATAATGTAACCAACAGTTGACGATCGATTAATTTATATAGGATTGTTCTCCGTGCGTGCCCACAGACACGTTAGTATTCATATACAAAAAGGGTAGACCATCTTTATCCATGTTTTGTTATTTGTGTATACTGTTTACAAAGTCTAGGCGTTGTTATCTCATAATGATAATTATGCTGACTATATCACTACATTTTGTTCAACGCAAAAGACATCCTATGGTTAATTTCACAACGCGCAGCGTAATGGACAGATCACAACCAATATGTTGAGGTATTGGAGGATTCCATCACGTTCTGAGATTGACGCCACGAAATGTTCACTGCGCGTATCTAGAATAAAGTAAAACCTAGTCTATGCGTTGAAAAATACTAATGATTTCAATTGCAATGTGATGTGTTCGTATGTGGTGATATAAGATTGGACATCCTCAAGTTGAATGTGTTGCGTAGAAATTTCGTAACGCGTCTAAACGTTATGATCTCTATGGCCAACCATATATATCGAGTGCACGTAACAGTATAGTAGCTTGTCGCTTATTAATAAATAATTAATAAATATATCCCTTTCGTTACAGTTGGAGAATACACTAGGAATATGTATCTTTTGTTGACGCTTCTCTCTTCGCTCTTGTGGACTGATTGTCTGTGTATTGCTACGACTAGAAATTAGACTCGGTTCTGTACGAGACTCCGTACCCAACTCCAACCTCCAACAGTATACTTAAACGATAACCATCTCCGCTGTTTCGACCTATAAGTAATACGAGACAGCGAAAGATATGACCATAGCAAAGCAGTTTTAAGATGTAAACAACTCAACTTCTATTTACAAGCACTCTCAAGGAGTGCCTTGGGCATGTACTAGCCTATAACATTAACACAGTGTAATTTTCACTCACTGCACCATAACACAATATCGAGATTACGTATATATTTAACGCTAGGCCCAGCGTATTTACTTTAACTTTAATTTAACTTACGGATCAGTATATATATCAGGTATATCTAACGCTATGATCCTTTGCAGAGATATTCCAGGTTAGGACTCACTAAACTGCAGCCTAATCTGTCGGACCGCGTATTCACAGTCTTACTGCACAGTCTGTACTGCACCCATTTGGATTACAGAAACACTAGTCCCACCAGCACTGCACGGCATACAAAGCTTCTAAATTCGTCACGTTAGGCTACTATAAGTTACGCATAGCCTCCGATGTGATACACGACATAATGACATTAACTCAGTATTCATCAACTGGACGTTATTTTACTCTAAATACTGTTCTACCACCATAGTAACGAGTGGTTAGTATTTAGCAGGATAAATATCGGTCCAATTAATGGTAACGATGAATAAGTACACCGGAACCGTAGATTGATACTTTTTACGTTGTTTTTCACGACAAAAGATGGAGTAGCCACCAAACCAGTTCAGTCCGGTTTAAGCTAGAATGCTAGATGACCTCAACTTCTGATAATAGATGGCGCTATTCACGAATGTAACAGTATGAACTAGGCTTCGAAGTTTGTCGAAGGTTCTGGACATACTCGATATAAGCAACTGCAGTATGTTTCGCTGCTCTCGGTCCGGAGTCTTCCATACATTATTACAGCTGGTGAGAACTTTGTAGATTCGTGAACCGCGCTGTTATAGACAAGGCAGAGGTAATGCAACCAGGTATCCCATTTTTGCTGACTTTTGGAGACCACATAATTGAGAACAACACATTTTAAGAACCGTTGAACCTAGCATTCTAGATACGGGGTGATTTTCGTCTTGCGAAACTGCAGAAGCTCGCACTTGCAGTAGCTCGCACTTAATCAGAAATTGCAATCCCTAAGCCATTTCGAGAAATAATGCCACATTACCCACACGTACTCCAATTGGAATTACATTCAGGGATTCCTGGATATACAATGCAATTATTTGGCGAGGCTCTCCAGACAGGCATATCTTCATTTTCGCCTTTGGTCTCGCGCCCCGTTTAGTCTTTCCCACGCTTTACACTCCTGTTCTATGTCGTACCGTGCCACTCCAATATTCTATTTTCTTGAACCTCTCAAATGTATATTCGCCATGAGCATCATACATCCCACCACCGGGGTTATTTGGCGCAGAGCTGCCTGAAGAAACGAACACCTTGGCGCGTACGATATATGGTTCTTTTTATGACATGCATAAAGCTATATTCAATTTAGAATAGACATGAAAAACGTAGTGAAACGTTTTGTGTTTCGGAAGTCAGCATTACAATACATAATGCTAAGGTCATAAAGTACGCAAAGGCCCGATCCTTCTAGTCAATTACTTAAGTTTGGGAATTGCCGACTTGTAGGTTTTCCAAATTAGGACCAAAAAGTGGGAGTGATAATTCAGGGCACATAGAACAAATATGAGAATGTACGCGCAGAGCGCACTAGAAATATTCGCGATTAGCATCAAGATATATGATGATGATGATATAAGTCTAAGTTTTACATTTGAATTTGCCGACTGACTCTGAGAGTTTGCCATATATGACAACCACATGCTCATTCGATACGGCCCTGGTTGTTAGTCCAGGGGGGGGGGAGCATGCAGGAACACGTAAATATAATTTAAACTAATTTTATAATTTTATTAATATAATTTTATAAAGACATTTTATAAGACACACACTCACAACCTGACAACTGGCCATGGATTACATGTAGCGACGAAGAAAAAGTTAGTGTTTTAAGGGGGTAGCGCATGCGCACGTTTGTTAAATCGATCAAGCTAGGGAATGAAGGCATCTTGGAAATAGACAAAGTATTCGATTGTTGATTTAGCTATCAATACTGAGAAAATACTTAGAATACTAAACATCAATACTGAGTGTGTTAATCCATTTATTCAAAAGAATTCATAACCTATTTCTCTAGAAGTTGGTGTGATACAGCGTGTAATCAATAATCACATTATAGGAATATGTAATAAACAAGTTAGGACAAATTGCAATTAAGATGACCTTTTAAATATGTTTTAAAAGAACTAATTGTTGGGCATTTGATAATGTCAGCAGGAATGACATTCCAGAATTTAGGACCAAGAAAACGGATGGTATGTTGGGAAGATGACCTGGACGCATATATCAGACGAAGTTAAGAAAACAAACACTTTATGAATACAAATAAATGAGGACAGGCTAATCTATTTGATCGCTGCAAAATAATAACAAAATGAATATACATTTACTTCAAAGGTTTCAAAAGATAGCACGATACTGCATCTAAGCACTTTTAACTTTATACAACCCCTCCTCTTAGACCCCTTCCCACAGGACGACCTTCCACAAATAACTTATGTTATTATAATGATGACATCAACGCCATTACCGAATACCGAACAATAAGTCGCTTCGACATCGTAACATGAAGGAAACTAGAGTATTTAGCGCACAGTTAAATTTACCACACACTCCGGGTTACTGGTTACGGCGATTCGCGCGAGTCCATAACCCTTATACCGAGCGTGTTGAACGGTTTAAAACTGGGCCGACGGTCGGCAAGGGGACATATGCCTATAGAGGCGTATGCGGATAATGCGGGCCCTTGAACCCCACGCGTATGGGTTTCTCTACTATCGTATAGGCATATGCCTGCTCTGATCCTAACTTCAGAACAGTAGCCAGGGCAATAACCTTACATATCGTATTGATAATTGAAAGATATATCTCATAATGTGTAAATTATGTAACAATGACATATTTAAAGGAGAGGTTCCAAATTTCTAGACAATTATGGATAGCCTAGGCTTTCGACATTAATTCCATTTCATTAGCTTCGTTAATTGCATTTTTATAGATTTGATACTATCACAGATATGGGGCGCTTAGCATTGGAATGAACTACAATCTATACAGCGCAGCCGTATGCCAAAGAAAAGTGAAGAACGGTTACATACTGGTAACTGGTACTTGAAACTCAGCCCAAACTACTTTATTCTCAGCAAGATTACGAACACAATGTTGATCCTCCTTGTTTACTTGCGATTCTTGATTCATATTTTGTTCTTTAGTCCTGTAAGTAGAATTTGTCCTCCATTCCAGTGGAGAAAGCCAAAGTGACCCAAACGGATTTTTGCTTAAAACTCCCAAACAAAGAGTTTGTCAAAGACACTTAAGGGGATTTTCAAAAGAATATTGGTGCCCACTTGAATTCTATTAACCAAAGAAACTGGCAAAGGGATAAAAAACGGGAAATCCACATCCACAGGAGGGAACCCTTTAGAATTGCCCCAAAGGGTGTTAAAGATAATTTTCTGCTGGGATGTACACGGAGTGCCTCGCGAGATAAACCTACAGTTTTTGAAGCACTTCTTTTCACAATTCACAGCTTTGTTGTAATTGAAATCAATTTGTAAATATTGTACGTTATGAAGAAACAAATTACATCATAGGCCTACTTATTAGGACATCTTGTGAAAACCCTCTATACCCCCGAATTACGTTGGTACAATTTATGTGTCATATAGTGACGTGACAAACAAAATATGGACACGGACATATGATGAGACGTCAAACCTTGAATTGATTGATTTAAAAAAACTACAGACGTAGGATGGCTTTGTCTTTCATTTCATTCCATCATAGATGCAAAATCAACAATTCCGAGTCGTAATGCTTGATCTGTTACTTAAAAGTTGCTTTGTACTTTCCACTTGTTTCGTAGTTGCAAAACAAAATATGTGACATCATTTACGAAACGGCAGAGAATGATCAAAAGGCGGTTCCTTTTTACGGATGAAGGAAAACATCTAATTGTGTTTTAAGAAAAGGAAAAAATGAAACACAAACTAAGACATAATAACGCAGAAGCAAGGAAACTACATTTTTATTGATTACATATCGAAGTTCGAGCTTTAGGTTAAATTCCATGGCTATGGTACGTACAATATCGTACAGATATGATACGTCGGCCCGACGTCAAGCTTAGAACGACCAATAAGAAACAAAGAAAAATTACTAGCAATTCACCGCCATTTTACGGAACTGCACGCGACGTATTCGGCTAGCTATGACCAAGATATATAGGGTAAGGGAAGGGGTGGGGTGTTGCCCCAATCAGAGAATTGACGTTGTTTTGTGGCCATCGTGAGTGTTGAGATGCAAAATGGCGCTATATATTGGAACCATGAAATCAATTTATGTTCACGATTTCTGATGATTTCAGCGATAACAATGATAAATAATATAATAATAAGTGAGTAATTAGAGAGTACCTCCTGATAATTCAGTCGCTAATTTAGTGTCTCTCCGAGAATCTCGTACTTTAACATTACTAGCATTACAATCACAAGCGCATTAATCAACAATGAAACGTTTCTCAATTCCAAATTGATAATTCTCTTGGGAATGAAGTGTAGCCCGAGAGCCTAAATATATTTTTGGTTAATACCATCGTGAAACCACCGAAGAACAATTGAACAGGACAGGCTGTGATGCATGTACAAGGGTTCCATCTCAATAAAAATGTTAACACGTTTGTTTCACGTATATGACAGGTTAATGATTTCTATGGTGCATTACGATGTATTAAATTTCACCACGTATAAAGTAGGCGCCAAAATGCCAAATACTATCTTCACATAGAATATAACCGCGAGCACCAAGATAAGTTTTCTTCTCTAAAAATGCTAAATGTCATATTTTTTGTTGTGTTTAGGAATCTGATCGAGTAAGTTTTATTTAAGAAATGTAAAAGACTGGTGTAAAACAAAATGTATTAACATAAATTAAACAAAGGCGCCAGTCTGGGACAAAGTGAATCGTGGGAATCATATATTTATAGATGGTTATTCATCGTTTAAATTAATTCTACCTTTTTACCACAAGACAGTTTGTGTTTTTATTATTTAAAACATAAATGTTTGTTCGGGAGCAATTCACCGCTGCAGTTTGAAATCGTGTTTTACTCTATATACACTTTCAGACTCAATATTTCAGAGTTAACACCATGCACCGAATTTATTATATGTCGTCTTCTTTTTGGGGAGGGGGATTTTTTGTACACATTTTTTGAAACATTTGTATATATAAGTGGCACAAACCACTTTACACACATTAAATAAATGGTTCAAATAGTCCCCAAAAGTTGGAATTTTTTAAATGAAGCCACGGTGCACCCTGTTGCTTACATTATTATTGGTTATTATATTGTGTATAATAATAAATTACAATTATTTGAAACCAGTCACGAGTGGGGTTATGTTTTTTATCAAGCACCATATCACAAAAAGCTCAACTCAACAGTTTATTATCAATAATTATTTTTTCAAACGACTATCCAATACTTGACTGAAGGTCCAACGTATAACATTATCCCGCCCACAATAGCGTCAATGACGACATTAGACTCAGCTGGTCTTAGACCCCATCCCCCCGGATAAATAAAAAGTGTTGTACATTACATATTTTTCTTTTCCTTGCTGAACTCAATTATACGGCGCGCACAGAAATTGACAGAAACATATTCCATAACATGCTGTTGTGATAGCGTCATCATTTTACGCAAATTTTCCAAAATCTGCACCTCAATATTTTGCTAGAAGCCTTCGAAAATATCCACACGGATGACTGGCATGTAATCCTATACCCAGCTCATCGTTATGATAGGCATTACGTGGTGAAATCCGCAAGTAAACGATTAACATGTGCTCTTGAGATAAACCTGTCTGTAGGCTGTAATATATATTGATTGATGATTTAATGAAGAATTCAGTGATGCATTAAATACATTCGGAGCACTTGCTGCCTCTGGGTTAGTTTACCCTTTGTAATTTCTGACTGGTTAGTGGCGGCCTAAAGGGAACATTCGTTAGTTAACTACATTACACCTCTGAAGAGGATTTTAAGATCCGTAATTCAAATTTTATTTCTTAACTTCAAATTCAACCATTTCATGCCCTTTAAAGCTTTGACATCAAGAATGCTCAACAATACATGGTTAGGTTGTTTTATAAAATATTCCACTTCAGAAGAACTGAGAAAATCTCAGTGTTTTCTTTGAAAAATCCATATTTGATGAGAATGAAAACCTAGAGAATTACAACAATTTCATTCAATGAATTTCTGGATCTTATCTCCAATACTAACTGCCATATTAACCAATTATTAATTCCTTTTCGAATTCTCCTCGAATTCTGGGTTACGATTATATTTAAAATAAATGCGTGTGGGAGAAGAGGAATTGTCTAATCAGCGATAAAATAGTCAATTGATGATGTTTGAGAAGTCTCCATCGTGCATGATATAAGTTGAATTGGCTGAAAATGTGTGGGACTTATTGCACTATCCACCCCATAAGGATCGGTGCCTTTACTACACACGGACAGAACATGTTGAAGCGCGATAGTTGAGTGTTTTACTTGACATGGGTATCGGGTTCGATATCCGTGCGACCCACAGAAGCTATTCAGTGAGGATGGAAATTTCATTTCAAAGTTTCATTGGTATGCGGTGATGTTGATTTGATACAATAGACTTACCAAGCGCGAATGTCGTTGCTGCTATGAATGGTCTGGAAAAAGTCACGGTCAAAATATCGGGCAAAACACACCTCACCTTCGACTGAGTGAAGCGATCCAATTTCTGCCTTCTTCGATTAGCAACTATGATCGAAATGAGCATGTAGGTGCCTTACCCCTTTCCCATGGCCGTCACCCACAAATAATCTTTGTAAATTGATGACATTGTTGTATAGAACATGACGCGGTATTGAAAGCAGCAGCCCATTTACCGAGGCCGGTCAGAAATCGGATGACCATCCAAACAATTTATTAGAAAAAGTTAATCTGCAGGAGACCTTACATCCTCTACATTACACCCTCCACAAATTAATATCGTTGCTGTTGTGCAGGTTCCCAGTTTGAATATAAGAACCTTATTAATTTTGATAGACGTCAAAGGACATTTAGGTCAACGGAGGTCACATTAGACAAAAATATATGAATTAGGCTAATTCGATAATGCCAACTTGGATTAATGTCATAGTTGGTGTGTTGGTTCCCCACATTGAGCACGATAAATCTATTGTGCTTGGTAGAGGTCATAGGTCACTTGAGGTCAACATAGGTCACATGTTGTAAACAAATTGTAATTTGGCTAATTCAGTAATCCAACCTGAATCATAAAATATCATACTTGATAGTTGGTAGGCCTATACGGAG
>JAODAF010040223.1:0-11762 GCA_027574765.1 Molpadia intermedia
ACGCTCCAGACACAACAATTATTGATGTGTGTGCTAGTTTGGTGCTTTTTTTTTTTTTTTGTTTTGTTTTGTGAGTTTGTTTTTGCTGTTTGGTCTTTTTTTTTTGTTTGGTGGGGGTTGTGGTGGTGGGGGGGGGGGGGGGGGCGGGATATTTTTCAGTTACGTAGCGATACCAAGGATCTGGCGGCAGAGGTAAGAATATGGTCAAGGACAAGTCCTTATTGAAAGAATGTAACAAGTGCTGTAATAAATTAAAATGAGATAACAAAATACTAGTCCGGTAAGCAGCTATTTATAAAGCTGCGGTTTAATGGACATGTACACGTAATATAAGTATGTATTACTCCTCCGGCTGAGGATTTTTCTCCCGCTCCGACTACATGTCACATGATATGACAACATGGGATAACATGACAACATATTTTTTATTTTGTCCGTCTCTAGGACATGTAATGTCTGTACGAAAGCGATGAACGATATTTGTTCTTTAATGATATTGAACACGTGTCGTTGATGTCATGCATTTTTATAACTTGTTCCACATGAGGAAAAGTAGCTCATCTTGGAAACTGATAGCGTTTTGGTAAAAATATACTCGACATAATCTACTTGTCGAAATGTCAGCATGGGGCAGGTTTAATTGGTTGTAGTAGATCAATGTGTCATCCTCATTTGGAGCCTAACAACGGTATACTATATAGGAGACCTCCGGGAAATTCAGCCACTAAGTGAATGATCATCCTAGTTTCCTAAGCGCTGAAGAGGTAAACGCTGCTGGAATATTGTCAATGACGTATTCAGGAGTAGAGATACCACAACATCTTTCTTTCTTTTTTTAATATTTTGCCATAACATTATACGTCATAATATACCAAAACCTGTTTTAAACGATATCAAATCGAATGTAGATCTATGTTCTTTTTCATTTCACACTGTTCAACTGATGCATATGCATCGTTAACTCAGGGTTTGCATTACATGTACCCGTTATTTCGTCTATACCCTATACGTAATAATATACCAAAACCTGTTTTTAAACGATATAAAATCGAATGTAGATGTTCTTTTTCATTTCACACTGTTCAGCTGATGCATATGCATCGTTAACTCCTGGTTCGCATTACTTGTACTCATTATTTCTTCATTTCAACTAAATGTGTATGAGTTGAGTTTTCTCTTTGACAATACGGTACAAGTCGTGTCAAATAATTGAATCTAATAATCCAAGGTTAGTCCGAAACCTCAAGTCACCCGTAAAACGTCCACGCAAGGCACTAACATAGTTACTTTGTAATTGTTGTCTATAGTGAATATATACCAAAGCTATGAACTACCCATGGAGGCCAATTCTGGATTTTAGACTATTCTAGCAATTGAAGCAAACGATCCTAACGCGCTTTCCAATTAGTAAACAAGAAAGTCGAATGCAGTACCGTACATTGAATCGGTCGATGTGTTTTTTAAGATGTAATTGGTCATTGCTTCCGGGGGTTAGTATATCTTGACCATTTGAAGATCTCACGTTCATATAAATAAGCAGTACGGTATTTGAAGATAATTGATGTCTGCCGGTGTCAGAACATTCGTGGCTTGTGTTTTAATGAGATTATAAGAAAATGTGAATTGCTCTTGCAGATAAAGTATGTTCCCCATTGAGAGAAGAAATACAGGAACGTTGAAGTTAATATTTCGCTATATCGTTATTTGCCACGCACCTTCTGCAATTAAAAACAATCTAGACGTTTGGTGATTCCGATGTCATAAACATGCATCGAAAAGATAATAAACCAGAAAACCAAGAGGTTTTGTGATTCCTTGCCTTTTTAAAATGTCCATTTCTCAGACCGTTGCCCTCTCCTAAAATCAAAAGTAATCTATGTACCAATTACATGTATGAGGTTCTTCCAATTTAGCATTGTTGAGTTTTCTCGATTACAAGGTTTTCGGTATTTGATCTCTGTTGACCTTAAACGACCTTCAACCAAAACTAAAATCGAAAGCGTTCTTCTACTCACTAAAGGTAAGCTACGAACCAACTATGAGGTTTATCCAAGTTGGCATGGTTGAGTTTGCCCGATTACAAGGTTTTCGGGGTTTGACCTCTGTTGACCTTAAATGACCTTCAATCAACACTAAACTCGAAAGCGTTCATCTACTCACCAAAGGTAAGCTATGTCCCAACTTAAACTATGAGGTTTACCCATGTTGACACTGTTGAGTTTGCCCGATTACAAGGTTTTCAGTATTTGACATCCCTTGATTGGTCCAATGATTGATCGCAGTATCGGAACCGACAAACTGTGGTTGTCCCGAATTAAGGAGGCTACATGATAGTGGATACTTTAGAAGTAAATAACCCTTGTTTCAGCTTTTGTCATGAATCAGTCCCTATATATTCTAAATATCCCAATATTAAAGGCCAAGGGACTAAGTCTAAGGCATGTGTGATGTGAAATAAATAATGACTTGCCGAAATATTACAATCTGGAAAAGCAATTTGCAAAAATTGTTGTCAAAATAGTAGCAAATGCGCCGGCTTATCACTCAGCAGGCACAGTTGAATTCCCAAAACCTTTACCACAACTTCAGAGCATTAATATCAGCTAACTTTATGTTTCAGCTTTATTCGACAGCGTTATTTTAGACGCGAACCAGTAAGACACGGAAACATTTTGAAAGTGATGCATTTTACAACCGTTTTCAAACTTTATGGACTGCATTAGTTTTTCTTTAGGCTTTGACCGCTGTAAGGTCAAAGATGTTCCAACTTTGCACATCATTATAATATGGCTCTAACAATTTCTATTTGATAAAGATGAATTTAACTGTTAATGAAATTGCTCTTGATTGATGTTTAACGAAATAAGCCAATTATAAAATTATCGTTCAGACTATGTCATTGTTTTGTTATTCCGAATAATTGCAAGTTTGCTTTCAGATAATGTTTTTATACACTAAATACTAAATTAAAGAAATATGTAAATTAGGCCTTTCGTCATCCGAAATATAGATTTTGGGCTTTCTGTTAACAACATAACCATCTTCAGTCTTTTGACTAAAATGACATAAAATATACAATGGTTAGATCAAAATGTAATTTTTCCAACTGCAGAGGCGACCTTATCTTGGACTTGTCCAATTCGAATGCATGATCTTGCATTTTGTTATGCGAAGTTCATCATCAACTGAGTGTTGCGAATATTTGACATGTTCGCGTGAGCCAAGGTTCTCTAAACACGTGTTTCTCGTCAATAATTAACGTTCCCGTAAATCAATATCAAATGTCTGCAAGTTTTCAAATTTGTAAATACACGTAAAGAGGGTCGGGTTGGGTGTTGCCTATAATCTAACTCTTCTGATGTGTAATGTGCATATAAATAGTCTCAAGTTTGCTTCTTCCACATCCCGTTTAGTCAATTGTAACATGGGGATTGAACTACGGTAGAAAATCCCCTCTAGCCTATTTTTGGATAGATGGAAATTTAATTTGTCATCACCGAGTCGCAAATGGCAACAGTAAAAATATGAATATCGGCCTTTATCAAGGGAGGCAGTCATTGGACTGGTTCGCCACCATCTCTCAAACTAAAATGCATATGATATAGGAACCTCACTTCATCCCCTGTTATATATTAGTAAGTAATACCGTATTCTTTGAAAATGTAACGATCTGGAATATGATGGTTGTATTAACACTTACACAGGTTACTGGAGGCGGAATTACTTGATAGATGACCAAGAAGCTATGTATACGAAAAAATTATTGTTGTCCTTCAAATTGTATAGTTGTATACACCTAAACCTTGATATTTTAAACTAGGCACAATTCAACGTTCATTAAACGTGGATTTTCATCGCAAGCATTCTAAGCTCACTATAATCGACCTACCGATTTGCCCCCACCGTTTTTTAACGCTATGGTGCTGTTGGATACGTGTACAATATACACGATACATAACATTAGGCCTATATGCGTAGGTAAATGTTTCTACGAATTTCATCAAATCAAACAGCATTATAAGTCTCCCGCTAAATGCAACCTAAACCAAATTTGCGCTAATATATTATTTATTATAGCATATATGACAATAAAAATGCAAATTCTCATAAAAAGCAATAAATCGTTAAATATTTAAACATGCATATGATCCTTTAAAAATGTCATCAATCACTCCCGCGAGGCTCTCTCACGCAAGTTACCCGCTGGTTAATAAGCCCGATATTATCGTGAGAAATGATAAACCACTTATCACCAGCAACAGCTGTTTTTTAATTGGCCATTTCTGATACATACTGTATAACGTATGAAAAAAACATGAAAGTTTACACAAAGTTTAACCCTGCCATTTTTACCACTTGTGAATATGCGCGCGACTTCATACAGTATGCTGTATCAAACCAAACAAAGTACTAGTTTGTAACATTTGAAACAGATGGCGTGTATAAACGATGTTTATATTTTGATATATTTAAATTTACTTATTATTGGGAAATATACACGACCTTTTCTTTTGTTCTGGCCCTCGGAAAACTAGTCAAACAAGTACATACATATCTGCTTGACTCGGGACAGGTTCGATGCTGGCTGCGGTATCAGAAATAAACAATTTGAAACCGATTGGTTCGAACAGAACAGATGGCGCGCAAATATATACCATGTTTTGGGGGGGTTATATTTTTAGATTAATAATTGATACTGAGAAATATATACACGAATACCAACTTGACATGCAGGTTTGGTGTTAAAGTGTAAACCTGCAAGTAGGAAAGTATGGGATTTATGTCTTAATCATTAGATAAATTTACAAGCAAGCACTTTGATCATCTGCATAATTGTTCAGTGCATCTACATCATGTATACCCAAATACACACTCCTACACAGGGAGCAATTAGGAAAATTAGAATTCCAGCAAGACATTGACACACTTTTGTGTCAAAAGAATTATAGAATTACACCCAACATACATTTGTAGCCTTTGTAATAATGATAATGTGCACTTTCATCAGATGGAAATAAATTGATAAAAGGTCACAACAAGTTTCTGTGACGCCTTGTCCAAATCACTTTAGTACTCTATGGGGACTTGAAGCAAATTGTATTAGATGTCTTGGAACACTTGGTTGATTTCTTTGACAAAATTTACGCAACTGAAAATGGTGAAAGATTGATTTTAGACGAGAGGATTTTTTCTCTTCGGCAGATGTTACGAAATAGAACCTGCCGATTATTTGCAACTGATTACATAAAGATGAGCGTGGTCACCACTGATGCAGAAAATTGTAATCTTTGAAAGCTCAATAAACAACTGAAACAAGCTACTATATTTATACAGCTCTGACATTGACATGAATACGTGATAACTGATTACACATTTAAAAACAAGAAAATTGCATAATATGCATACATGTATAACACTACTGGATAATATTGTAGGAGATAAATTACAGTATTTAATCAGATTGGTAATATATGCCATACAGGCCAATATGCAATTTGAAGTTCAGATTAAGTTCATATATACTAAAAAATATATACAATATGTATCTAAATAATAGACATGCAACTGTTCCTGTAATCCTGTATCAGTATAGCCAGAATGCAAATTATGCATATATACGTTACGATGCCACAATAGGTACATGGGCAATCAGAAGGTTCACCTTTGAGGGCCACTTAATACTCTATTGTAATGGCATGTACAGTATATATGAACATAACACTGACTATGCATTACCTGTGTTGGGCAGTACAATTTCAAAATAGATCAAAAAGAGGACAGGAAACATCGTTGTGAAATTAATGGGGCAAACTCGATTTTGAAAAACTTTGCTGAACCATTTTCGGCAAGGTCCTGTTTGAGATACAGAGTATAGAATAGCTGGAAGAGTAAATCTCAGTGAGAATATTGTGACCCCATAGAGATTTCTTTGTACTGAAAACTAGAAAGCCTTTACTTGAAGTTTAGAAGATAATGTGGGGAAAATGTGCCATTGCATTTGCATTTCATTTGGCAAAAAAATTCACCTTGACACCAAAATGACTACATCACTTGAAACGTGAATATGTTTAAGAAATCTACTTGAGCTACCCATGATGTAAAATCCAGAAAATTAAGCAATACATAGGACTTGAGTCTTGTGCTTGGTTTATCCTACTAGTGTTTATACCAATAATTATGCAAATAAACTGATGAATTCATATAAACTTGTGTGTTAAAGTAAATCTATACTCTGCAGAGAATTACTGACAAATCAAAAATGTCAAGTGACATAATTACATTCATGCAGTAGCTGACATAACATACAGATATTTATATTTGACTAAAATACATATATTTGTATTTCTTGTTATTTTGATTTGCAGAGCAAACCCCCATTAACAAATGTCATATGCAGCAAAATTGAGTAAATCTAAGTATTAGTGGCTTTTAGTTTTGAGCACTTAAGTTTATACTAATCTACTTGTGTGACGCACACATAACATAGGCAATATGATATATCCAACATTTCTTGAATGAACTTGAAGGCTTGAAAAATGTCAAGGTGTTACATGGTGGATGTTAGTATTGATGTACTTAAAGGTTCACCATTTGATAAAATATAAATATTGAAATCAATCACTTCAAAGAATTCTGGAGCCTCTGGTGCAGTGTATAAACACAAATGATGCTATATAGCTTTAACCATACTCTATCAAGAAATATGCAGAATCCAGGTAATCAAATCTTGCAATTATGGGATGATTATTTGAGCAATGAATCATGTACAAGTATGTTGGTCAAGATGCTACTGCATGGATTAATTATTTCCTAACATTTCTTCACTGCATGTAACAAGTGAGAACCCACGTAATCACCATGCACTTATGCAGTATATGATAAGTTATAGTTCATGTACAGTATGTCAAAGCTAAAAGTGCAAGAAAATTCAAAGTTTACCAAATATATAAAGAATACAGAACCAAAAGGCTTGGCTAAATTCGGATTTCAGACTCATTTTGTATATTTCTTCAAAGGAATTTGTTTAATTCACCATTATAGTTTTAACGTAGGTACCTTAACACCTAATTCTCACTACACTTAATATTTATAGGTGGAAGCAGCTGTTACAGTCTATGTGGTAATGTTGTTGACAACAGGTAGTATAAAAAATATATATAAAAGATTTAAAATAAATTTGGGGGTTGAAATCATAGGTGGACACAGGGAGGGGGTGAGCAGCATTATAAGTTAAACAATATGCAAGCTGATGGGCTGCCATTCAGGCACCTCACTTTATTTAAATTTTTGTTTTGCTTTATGCCTGTGCTTGTGTATACCAATAGTTTCTCTTCCTTCATGCATTGAATTTTTCCACCTAAATTTTTGTTCAAATTTTCCCATTTTGTTCACAGAATGTTAAGTCTAATGGACATTTGTAATGCAGTGTAAATGTTGCTGCTAATTGTGCATAATTTATTTCCGCATATATATACTTGTTTCCAACTCAGCATCCCACTGCCCTTATAATTAAGCTTAATAGTACCTACATGTAGCATACATTTAGGTAGGCTTTAGTTTGTCAAATGCCTACATTTACATACTTGTTACACAATCCTTTGTATATAGAGGAAAGCTCCCGTTTCATGAACAGTGACATTGTACAGGTGTGTTGTCTCACTTGTCTGTGATGGTAGTTAAATCTTAGCGGAGTAAGCTAATTCTAGATACAGTACCTGTACATAAATTCATCAATACCTCACCCATTAAAACTAACTTACTTTTATAACATGGGAGACCTGCCATAAATAAATGCAATATTAAAGCTTCTTTAGTCCCCTCAACCTTGTCAAGTTGTCATTCAGTTAAAGGGTTAAAGGACAGGCCAGCTCCAAAATTCATAGTCATAAATAGATTCAATAAAAGAACGAGCAATTACTCACTCCTCCAAATTGCAACTTAAAGTCTTGCTCCGTCATTGCCAAAATCATAAATTCAATTCCATTTGTCTCACTACTAAAAATACAAACAAACCGTGGAACATTCCAAATTTTCAATGGTATATTGCAGGCAGACATTATATATGAATTTATACTCTCCATAACACCACATGTCAATATCTCCTTTAATTTTCAAGTTTAATATCATTGTTTTTCTTTTTTACTAAAATAGGAAAGTCTATGACATCACTGAGCTTAAAGTTCTTAAATTTGTAATTTATGTAAAAATGCATTTCTTCGTTTGTCACTACAAATGTTCTTGTTTTATTATTATTTCTATTTGAATTGGATACAAATTTTACCAAATTTATATATTAAAAAAGTTTCAGTTAAAAATATTTTACCTTTCCCCAAGAAAACTTAATATAAAGCAAAACACAAGGGTTTTCACTACATGATACATGTACAGTAGCTCTGTAACATCATAGAAATGAAATGAGTTTTATAAATGGCATCATTCAAAGTATAAGGCTTAAACAAACATATCTTGAAAACAGAACAAGATTTTGAGCTGCAATGTGGACTGTATATTAGGGTAATTGTATCTACTGTAACACCACTATAATACCAAATTGGTTCGCCATGAAGTTGGTATCTAAATATATATTTTATGTGCTGTTTTCTTTAATTCCTGCTCATATTGATATTGCTTGTAAAATTGCTGACATGGTTGAAATAAAACGTAGATAAAAAGTAATGTATTGTGGTATTTTGCATCGTTTATCATGAGAGATCAAGTTGTATCAAATAATTGAATCAATGAAATGCTTATCATCTGCAGTGAGACAAATTGGTAGTGGACATTGCATAATTTGGTATTTTGGGTTGACATAACAGACATAACAGACAAGAGGCCACTATGACTAGTAGACGAATGTGCTCTGACCAAGTACACATATATATCATAGAGGTTTTTCATGTGATGTCATCTTTTTTTTTTCGTCACCTAGCCCAGCAGCCAAAATGATGCACGTGCTGTAAATAGCTGATTGTGAAAATACTGATCGAGCGTGTACGTATAATTCAAGCAAGTATGCATGTAGGTTCAATGCAATGTGCACCGAAACACCTGCAGAGCGACATGTCACTGCAAAACCTCTATGGTCAACCTCATCAAATTTAGAAAGTATTGAATAGAGAAGTTTCCCATTTAATATGTATGTTATGCATACTGTACAGTGACTTACATGTATGTACAGTAAATGTGTAGATCTTAGGATGCAAATTAACTTTTCCTTAAACTTTGCAAACATATTACAAGTGCATACAAACTGCAAGTAGCATAATTATCTGTAGACATAGGATCATATAGCGAGAAATATGTGGAATCGATATATACCGAATGGTCCATACCAAATTGATATACCAAAATTATACGCACTTTCGCTAAACTAGTACCAATTGTAATAAATATTGTGACACCAACTCAACTTCTATAGAGGTTTAACACTTTCTTTAACAGCATATATTTTGTCATGACCTTGCTGCCTTTAACTTTATATAATTTTTTGAATTTTGCGAGTGAAAAATGATAGTCAGTGCATTATTTTTGTGTGATTTTATGTTACTGATGACTCAGTTCGGAATATACGGAGAGGAATAAACAATCTTTCATATGTCAACTTTACTATTCTTCTAAGTAATGTAGGCCTACTGACAACAAAGTTAAGTTATGTGAGTAATCTCAGGAATTAGACATCAATTGGTCAATCCATATCGGTATATCAAAACAATAAATTAATTCTCCTCAGATCTGCTCCCTTTTGTGTTCCCCCACACACACAATTTTAAAAATTACTTAGGCAACTGACCTCTTGGTAGACAGGTAAGTATTCTCTCTGTATCCCTATTTGCTCCAATTTGCCTTCAAACAAATTAATTAGCAATTCTATGTACTTCATTCGTGCAAGCTCTGGAGAGGATGGTTTCAACATTTGGCTTAATGCCAATAAACACAGAGGTTGAACCAAGACTTATAATTAATTAATGCATCGTTTTATAATGATATCACCCTATGCAAACAACCGTTTAATACTGGAGGGTTGCAGAAAAATATGGTATTATATTCTGCAGCAAAAGTTAAGGAATCCGATATTTACATGTTTTTGTTAAATTTCGGACAGGAATTCGACAAAGAAGTTGTACCCACTTGTACATGATCCTTAGTAAATATGTTGTGAATGTTCTCGCATTATTAATACACACATCATTTAAACATTTTGTGCGATTATATGCTCAGATGTACTGTAAGGTGGATACTCATGGTGAACAAAATACGAACCCTGAACGAATGCCGGACCACTTACTCTACTAGGCCTATATATTTGCATGTGGTTTGCATACAAAATGTATGCAGTGATCTGTGATCAAGTGGGAAGCAGGTCGTTTCGTCCCAATGCCATTTTGCCCCAGTAGTTTTCGTGCAGTTTCGCCCCACCTATTATCAGTATCAAAGTGTAATGGATATATATAATATATGAAAGTTCCTATGATAAAATGTGGAATAAAAACAATTGAGTTAAGACATCATGACTTATTTTAGGAGAGTGATTTATAGGGGAAAACGTGTTACTTCAATACTTCTTAATCTTATACTGTGAACCCTGTGAAAAGAAAATAAACCGCAACTCCCATCCACTTTCGATACGGTCCATTCATCACAAAAAAATCTTTCTTTCACAATACTTCTTATACCGTGAACCGTCAAAAGAATATAACCCTTAAACCCGCATCTCAATTGTTTTTATTCCACATCGTTTCAAATACTATATATGACTTTCTATATACTGATAATAGGTGGGGCGAAACGGCATTGGGGCAAAAGTGCATTGGGGCGAAACTGCACAAAAACTACTGCCCAGGGCAAAACGGCATTGGGGCGAAACAAGCAAATGACTCGCATTCATCAAGTGACCTCTTTGCGTTCTGAGTGCCAACAAATTTGGTAGGCTATGGAACGGTAATGGGTTGAAATGACTTTGGGGCGAAACGACTCAAAAACGAGTGGGGTGAAACGGTAATGAGGCGAAACGACTCGCATTCAGGCTAGGCTATGAATATGATAGACTAAGACCTAGAGCCACGTAGCCAGGGTTTCCCCTTAACTTTTTTTTTCACTCGCCGGTCGGACTAGTGAACCCATCCTTTTAGGTAGTCCGCAAGTTTTTTCACTAGTCCGCCATAAAACAGGCCTTTCCTCCTACCCCTATTTTTGCATAGCCTCTTTGATGGTAAGATTATTTGGAGTGAGTATATGGCCGACATTTTATGGCAACACCGTGGGCATTTCGGAAATTCCAACTAACTGTTGACTGATAGAGTGTTTCCAAAGTGGAAGAACTTTACTACTATTATTAAGGGATTCTTGTATTAATTAACTTCCCACCCAGTTAATACTGTAACTACGGAGTGGCGAAAAAAAAAACTCGCTTACTAGCAGTACTCTCATAAGTTATTTCCCACCTACCTATAGGCATTACAAAAATACCAGCTCCTGCCTCCCTGATTGCATGTATCACTGTATCAAATACATCTGTATGTCAACCCATGTAATTTATGTCAATAAAAGTGAAGATAAAAGATCATGCGACTACCCATGGGGCCTCTCCCCCACCCCCAGGCCATCCCCATCAACCATACCCTCGACTCCTCCCCAGTTATACCTACCACACAAATGCATGTGAAACATGGATTTGAAATTCCAAATCATTTTAAAATTGTTTTTATGCAGTTTTTAGTATATATGGCGTTAGTGTTACGATGAAGTGAACCAAAATATTTCTT
>JAODAF010040334.1:0-11761 GCA_027574765.1 Molpadia intermedia
ATATAAAGGTCACATGGTCAGAGGTCAAAATGATGATAGTGATGAGATCTGCAACTCCGTGGATTGCCCTCTTGTTGGAAGTTGTGATTGACTGTGTAATATTTGTAAGTATATACCTGTGTGTATACACTATATTAAGTGAGAGCCATATTACATTTTTAGTTGACTCGTGAAAACACTGCATTGAAATGAAGGTATCGAAGCAATCATATCCATGGGCTGAATGCTGCTATAATATTTGTTGATAAAATGGTATATGACGCTAAAATTAATATTGGACAGATATTTCGGTAAAAACGTTAGCTTAAAATGGTGGTAGAAGAGGAACAAACTGTGTATGATGGCACATTGTAGGTGACTAAACCGTCTCGATCCCGTCAAATTAAGACCGGCAAGCACCGTTATGACGTAATGTATCTTGCAGAACACATCTGTCATTTTCGAACCTAATTTTAATCAAATTTAATCTTAGTGGAGGTTTGGGTCCTATATCGGTTTGTAGGTACCGAGCTGCGTTATCATCCACATTGCATGCATGCCGCAGGCCTATCCTTGTTACGTGGGCAAATGTATTTTTCTTAACCGTTTAGCTACGGTACCGTATCTTAAAACTAGTAAAGATTTTTTTAGGAACTTTACGACAAATAGACTAACATCCTAAATATTAACATAATTTACAAAGAAATAACTTCAAGGAATTAACCACGCTGAAATTGGACACCTAATTTACATATATTTGTTAACCCCAACGAAACATTACATATCTAGCAATATGTAGATAAGCATACCGGGGCAAGAGTATAGTATCGATTGACCTAAATACATCAGGACAGAAATGGAAAAAATATAACCAATAGCTTCCAGGCATATTACGAATAATATGATACTTCATATATCGCCATCGAAATCAAGGAACCATTTGACTTTAGCAGCATTCTTAACTCGGACGTCTTATCAGGATATGCCCAGTAATATAGTCGTATACAAGAATGTTATCGATTGACCTGCCAAGCGAATAACAAAGATACATTTAGCGAAAAAAATGAGGAATTAGCTTCACGTAGACGATTGTTAGCAATTTACGTTCATTAATTCCAATAACTTCTGTACTACAATAAGAAAGCGAAAAAGGCTTTGTGATATTTCTTGACTGCTACCCAAACATAATATATTACTCACTATGTTCTTTTTAACCAGACTACGATTAACTTAACCCAAGCATATTACCATGGTTACAAGTCATGAAATTTGACTTTTCACCTTTATCAAATACAAAAGGATAACTGTACTCAAGTTACGCAACCGACATATCAATTATGAGATCAATCCGAGTTTGCATTATTGAGTTAGCTCAATTACGTTTTAGAACTCTGACCTCTCTTGACTTCAAATGACCTCTGACCTCTACCAAACACAAAAAAGTTTTTTATACTCAAGAAAAACAACATGCACACCAACATTGAGATTAATCCAATTGGTATTATGTGTTTTTAAAAAGCTTTTGCAATTTGACCTCTGTTGACCTCAAATGACCTTTGACTTCTACCAAATTAATACTCCTCCTACTCCTACTACTGTAAAGAAATAAAACATTAAGATTAGTACACCTTTCAAAATTGACCACCTGTTATTTATTAAAATTAAGACGTAAAATGTAAAACTAAACTTGTAATAGTGTAAATATAAGTGACATGAATTAAAAAATTATCATTTAATATATGTCAATTACGAAGATGTGACATTTTCATGAGCTACGTGTTACGTCACATTTAAGGCTCTTACGCGAATAATTGTGTACCTCTTACTTTCTACGAAATTTTCAGTTTATTTTAGAAATGATCTAACATCAAATCAATAATCTAAGCCGGTGACAGTCTAGCGAAAAGAGAATCTAAAAAAACCTGGTAGAAATATGTCATATATACATCCACTAGGATGTACGTGTACTGAGCACATTCAACTCATTATTAATAACTAGGTGCTATTGTACATGTGCTACGTGTTAGTTTAGGCAATGCTAGTTAGGTACTGTTCAAATTAATAATAATTAATCCTCTAGTGAGATATTTGTACCGTTAAACCGGTTGATTGATCAGCCTAGAAAGAAAATGCATCTAATGTATAATTCAGGGTAGCTTCGAATGCTCTCAGATTGCAGCAACACACTAATATGTATATAGCCACTCAGTAAACAAGCCTGTATATACAGATATACAACCATCATTACATTCAAATGCGATCCTGAAACACATTGACATATGGTCACCATAGATCAAATTGTCCGAAGGAAATTGATTCTATTTATCAACACCTTGACCCTGTAACCTGACTTGTCAAATTAATCTTCAACGGAATAGCGCGATCGATTACTAACAATTTTACACACCCATTTTAATTAGATGGGGTGTAATTGCTTTAAGCAACATATAAGGGATGAGTAATATTTTGTGCAGTTAACAAGAAGAGCAAGCTTAAAATCCCGAGTAACGTACTTCTAGGAACAGGCGCAACATAAATCTACGATTTGTTAAAATATTTTTTTTATTTAATCCACTGATATAGTATAGTATTCCTCCAATCATTCTATTGTTAACATTGTTAACAAAGTTCTACCATAAAAGTTCTAACCCAGCAGAGATTTCATTATTTTGCACACCGCGCTGGTAAGACGGATAATTTCATGGAATACAATGACTGCAATTGAAAACCTCTACAAACCACTCCTTAAGTAGACAATTGCTAAACAAATTCGTCCGGGCCAAAAATAATACATTTCATCAGAACCAGGGAATTTAGTAAACAATAATAAAACACCATTAAGAGATATTATTATACAGGTTTAACAGTCGCATCTTTACATACAACGCGCGTTAGTATTAACATTAACAACCAACGAAGCTGTTACCAAGCAAACTAAAAACACACAAATGCTACGCAAATTGATCCTCAAAGCCTGCAACATGACCACATTATGACCACACACACGGTATATGATTCCGTCCTCAGTCCTATTCCCATAAAATTACGCCCTCTTTTGGTCCTTATCTTTCTTATCCTAAACTGCAAATTTACAAGATGCTTCCATGTTTTTACGGAATTAAGACATCGGGTTGAGTTCCTCATCTATTAGATTTCCTCTTAATTTCTAACATTAAAAGAATCATTCTAAAGGAGGGAGCCTATTGTTTCGAACTTCCTTAGAGTAACATTAGTTTCCCAACAACAAGAACCAGCATAAGCTCTTCATGTCACAGGGATGGAATCGTTTGGAGATCGCAGATTCCAACACAGCTGGTTCACGCTTGTAGAATTCATTTCCAGTTAATCGCAGATCACTCGACTTACTGAACAGTGTACGCGTTCATCCCTCAACGATGATATATCTATCGCAAGTTACTGAACAGTGTATGCATTCATTCCTCAACAATGCTGTTTATAACAATATACAGTATATATTTTTTAACAAATTGTAATTCGCATTGCTTGCACCATTAGTATTTACTAGGTCAGTTATTACCATAAGAGTATAAGCACCAAGTAATTAAAATTTCATTAGTCTAACTAACTTATAGTAATTGAAAGTGAAGTTTCCATTTTTCAGGTCTTCAGGTCTACGGGGTGTTACGGAGGGGTTATATGTGTATCCTGTTTGCTATCATAGCCGAATTATTTAAGCAAAATACAGCAAGGGAGTGAGTTTATGTAAATTTATCTGCAAAGGTGTTTCCAATTGCTAATTGTAAAGTGTGAATTGGGATTAGTTGGTAGAATTCAATCTTGGAAATTTCCCAAGAGGCACCTTTATCGTAAGGTTGGTCTAATTTGTGTTTTTCGTTTTATAAAACCAGTGTGATTGTCCATGAAAGAAGGTGCCATCATATTATCTTTTCATTTATTCATACTACTCTTAAGACAAGACAAGCTTTATGACAGTGCTAGGCACACTTTATGAGGTTATGTTTGTGATATAAAGGTGATAAAGAGAAGGCGGCCTTCGTTTTACTGTCACATATTTAGACACATCTCTCCTCCGACATGGCTCAGTCACCATGATTCAGGTTTTAAATTCAGCATGGTTGACAGAGTTTATGAAGATGAAATTTGTGGACAGATGGTTGGTCGTTAAACCTGTGCTTGCTGCGTATCCATGGGGCCTGTACTACTAAATCAAACTAAGACTAATTGATTCAGAAGGAAACTTTCACTAATGATTTAAAAGTATGGATTGGCTTGGTATGAGTCTGAGATGGATGGGCAAGCGAAATTATAAAGTTTTTCTTTTACGTGATTAATCACTATTTGTTCTCGTTGTATACTTCGGAATAAATTATTGAATTATTGAAATGAACATATAGACATATCGTTTATCATATAGGCTTACATAACACATGTTTTCTGTCATAGAAACAAAGACAATATTTTCAAGGATTAACTATAGGCATTAGGCTAAATAATGACCAAATCATTTAAACCACGATTAAAAACACGGTGAGCAGTATGATAGTTTCGTATGCTGCTAGACTGAAAATATATTATTAACAAATACAGGCCCGTAGCCAGGGGTCAGGGATCAGGCATAGATCGACTCTAAAGAAGAACAAATCATAACCATATTTCTATGCAAAGTTCAATCCGGAGTCCCCATGACAATTCGTCGTCATTATATATACCAGAATTTACGCTGCATGTGTTATTACATAATCATATGCATGCAGGATCATTTAATTCGGGGGGGGGGGGAGAAAATGTCCCCGAATTTTACAAAGGAGAGGGGAACACCACCTTCCCATAGACCCTTATTCCAGGCCGGCTTTAGAGTTCCTATCAGATGAAAAATCGATACCCCCACCAATAAACAACCTGGCAACGTCCCTGAAATGGTTCAACAATGTAACCGTAATACTGGCATTTGGGCATAGGGACTATGGAATTAACAATCAAGCACCATTGGAAAAAGTTCATCAGCAGTATTATCAACACCTGTAATTAACACATATCCAACTGCGAGTACACCGATTCGTAAGTCTCACTCATGAACTTCACCTGAACTTCATGCCCAGGCGTGCCCGTCTTAAATGCGTATCAAATTTTGAGTCACAAGGTGACCATTGGCATTGCCGAATTTCCCAGCTTGTTTATCTATATCAGGTATTTCCGAAACCTCCTAATAGGTTTATAAAGAATTTGCTTAAATGCTATACATTTATCAATCTCTATACAGGGTATGAAGTTTCCTTGGGCTAAACGTTACATTAACAACAAAAATGCTTCCTGGGCAGGATTCTTTAAATCGTTCGTATTTCAATTTAATGCTAATAAAGGGGATATTGGAAGCAAAACATAATGTTATCAACGATGCTTGTGAATATTGGTGTACTGATGAGTTTAGAGAACCCACTTGCAAACCACAATTGTTTATAGGCAATTGTACAAAAATAACATTCTTTACAAAGGACTTTCTATAGATGTTAATAATAAGTTCTCATCATATGCTAAGTTTAAAGAAAAGTGTCCTTGTACAGTATACTACGGGATGCTCTCAGCCATTCCTCTCTACTGGAAGAAATATGTGAGTCAGGAAATGTTTGATAATTATGAGGATGCCCCATCCTTAATGGACGCCGCAATAAATGCCTTTCATGTATCGTATTTATCTACAGACATGTAATAGCTAATGTTATTCCCCCCCCCCCTACATCATTAACAAAATGGACTCTGGAGTTTACAGCCATTACTAATGAAAGCAACATCCTATTTCTGATCCCCTTACTGTCGCTTAGGAAAAGCAAAATTCAATACTTTTAATACAGGTGTTTAGAACTATAATGCTCTCCTACATTGCATAAACGAAAATCACAATTCTACTTTTACTTTTTGTGGGGATTCGGAGGAATCTATTAATGGCCTACTTTGGGAGTGCATGATTACCTCTGCTTTATTCTAGACATCGAACAGGGAATTATTGGTCACCAATTTGTTTTGGACCAAAAAATAAATATGTTTCGGTTACAAATTTCTTTTAAAGCATTCGTAAAATTTTCTTATTTTTCACCTTTCATAAAAAAAAAATTAATTCGGAGATTCCTTCAACAAATCAATTATTCTATAAGTTTAAAGTTCTATTTTCAAGTAAAACAACATATTTCCGTAAATACTAATAAATGTAACCACATTCCATACAATCAATTTAAACATGCTTTTGTCTACAATCCACTGCTTTTTCAGTAGTACTAACCTTTCTGTGTATGAATGCAGCCACTGTGTAAGATGTAAATTTAACATTTCAATGAAATAACTGTATCTAACGAGTGATTTACAATAAAGATGGAAAACAAATTACGAAAAACCTTTCTGTTATAATCAAGGTTGAGGTCTTCGGATACAAGAGGTTGCACAGGTTTGAGAATTTCAATGGCACTAGGTGCTAGCCACAGGGTATAATGTTCTACAACGTCCATAAGTCTAAGCAGGTAGAAAGTTTCCGGCTATCGTTTTGGTCTGGTATGTTATGCTGTTTCGTGTTCAGTTTCAAGTGTTTCCGAAAATTTCTGATTTTCAAGTATTTCGATATTTTCAATTATTTTTTATGATATTTCTTGCACGCTACTACATGAAATCTTATATTTCAGAAATTCTAAGACCATAACTCGTGTTTCCACATCAGGCTTGTATTCATGCTCACAGACTTGGCTTAAAATACATTTCGTGACATTTCGTCTTATTTTGTTCTGCACGGACCTTCAGTTAAAAAAGTTGTCCTGGGTTGAATATCCGAGATGATGAAATTTAATTCTTTGATATATTGATCTAAATGAAAAAATGAAAAGTGCGTGTGTTTTTATGAGTTTGGTGCCATTAAAACTGAAAGGTTTGTCAGCCAAATGAAACACGATGTCCTTTTATGTTACAGTCACCATTAGTTTTCAGAAAGCATACGCTTTATTGGGAATTACAGACGGTTCGCATTACGAACTTAAGGCTGCATTCAGGATGTAAAGTGGACATACGGCAATTCATGGCCAAATGCAGTGATCTAACAATTTATTTAATTTATTGAAAATATAAACGTTTATTGCAATGACATTTAAATATTTAAGAGCTAAAATAGAAGAAAAATAAAATAAATTGAAGGCATTTGTGTTGGGTTGGAGGGAGAGGGGGATATGTGTTGTTATTAATTGCCAAGCCTGACCAGTGTCTACGGCCTTCTAGAATTTCTAGCGACAAGCTAGCGCCTGAAGCGCAAATCATTAAATTCAAGCGTCAAGCGTAGTGGTTTAAATGATCATATTAATCATTTAATAATCGCACTGGTTTTGTCGAAACTTCAGCGAATCTTTAACAACCACGTAATATTATCCTTAATGTGTGTTACTTTGATGTTGAATCTACTGTAGTTCCACGTCACGATTTGACGTCATAGAGTTATGCAGTTATCAACTGCAACCATAACACGGGTCTGGTTAAAACTTTAACTAGTAAATGTTGCCTCATATAGCACTCCCACATTCAGTGTAAGGGCCCATGACGATATCGACTAATCCGAAATGTGTATGACATATAGTACAAACGAAATTTATTCAATTTGGAAGTATTGCTCAACCTTGTTACGGTCTGTAAGAAAACTTTGGATTTAATATTATCAATAAAGAAATCCGATGTATGTGTATTGGAAAGTTGGGTCCTACAAAAATGTATGCCCCTTTCTTAGTTAGAGTTCGTTGTAAATTATATAAGGGCCAAAGTCTTTATCAGCAACTAACAGCCATATAATAATTTTTGAAAAAATCTAGACCTAACAGATATTTTAGCCGAATACCTGGTGCATTCACTGCATGTATGTACTAAAACTGATTACAAATAATAATTAAGCTGTAAAGATTTTACGAGTAACATTTCCTCAATCGCCCTTTCCGTAATTATTAATGAAAAAACACTTCCATTCATTACATATAGTGTTCCTCAAATCAATGTCTTGAGCCTCTTTTAAAAATGTGTTATGTTGTTGAAATTGAAGATCAAATTGAGATAAATTAACCTTACTAAATGCATTATGCACATTTATGTAACACAAAACATTATTTCATCTAAGTATATTACGTGTGCTATGATTTCTCAATTGTCCTTTCATATGATAATAAATGTCATTATTGTTTTCAGAACACAGCTCGTTGGATCATAATAATGTTTTTCATCTCCAGTTATCGCTGCAAATCATTCATGTGCTAAGCTTCACTATTCATCACGTGATCACTCATAAAAAAAAGTCAACCTCCCCTTGTTAAAAGTACAATATAGCATTCTACGATGTCAAACGGCTAGCAGTAGGCGTCACGTCGGCCTCAGGCTTACATCTGTTTCCTCCCCACTACCGTATTTGCTGATGATGCAACGTATCGTGAACTGATAAGTTCTTCAACAGATTGACCATATTTCCTACTAGGAGAAGAGAGAATATTGTCCTTCTTCTTTCAGAACCACGAGATCATTACCTCGTCGACCTTGGATTATTGTAAACTAATTGAACCTAACACAAGGATAAAGCAATTCAGGTAATTTTCGTGATATCCAGAGCTAGAAATGTTTCATAAAGAAGAAAATTGGAAGGTGAATTTGAGTAATGAGTTTTTCTCTTGGGTTGAGGTGTTTTTGTGACCAATGTGCTCGTGTTGATAATTATAGACCAAAACTTGCGAGGATGCTGTTACTCGAGATATACTGAATCATCTGCTCTGTTTACGTTTCTTTCCTTTATAGAGATTATATGAAGTTGGATTTACCGTACTTCAGTTAGCTTCATATACTTCGCATGGGCTTACGCGACTCTGATAGTGGGATTTGATGTACAATTTCTGGTAAGTTATTAATTGTTTAAAGTCAGTTATTTGAATGATGATTTTATTTATATACATCAGTGCTATAATGTATGACACAGAGGGTATCTAATGCCTGAAAGTCATCTACAGGTCAACAAGTACATGATGGATTTAACATAGTTCAATTAGAAATCCATGCGAAATTAAGTGGTACATGACATGTAGCTGTCGCATGTCGCATGTTACAACCTGTTAGGCCGGCATCCACTACAATTTTTGACGATATTTGTAAGCATGGGGCAAATTTAAAACGTATGGAGAAGTATTGAACTAAAGAAAAAAAATCCCGAAAAATTAAAAGCGTCATTGTATTACCCCCATCTAAACATTTCTCAATCAAGTGCAAATAAGAAGATATTGCAATATCCAACAAGATTTGTTGACATTTTGTAAGCATTAATGGTCTACCAGCAAAGTCATCATTGGTGATCAATGTGCGAGATATTCTACATTCAACTTTTTCAATAAAATGGAATCGAAAGTGTGTAATAGTTGATATAACACTCATTTGACAAGTTTTCAAAACACGAATCCAATAGACACACGAGCCGTTTGCGCTGTTTCAATTCTTTTTAAAGAATCTAAGAGGAATATCGGTAAACTATTATTAAACTTGCCCTTAATTAATGATTAGGCTATACATTATGTGAAACACAAATACACGTAAACATGTCATATATATAGCATACACAAAACCTTGGTTATGGACAAAAAAATAATCAAAGTGTCGTATTCACCTAATACTAAAGTACCATGTTTAGGATTAACATGATATTAACTAAAACCAACTCCCTCAAAAAGCCGTACGTCTCTGATAGTAGCAGCATCCATCGCCTCTGGGAACGGTTATCTTTCAGACATAAGGAACGCAATTAGAGATTTTATTCGCAATCTCTCAAAGTTGTCAGCGCCTGTCAAAGGAATATGTTAAGCATATTTGTCCTCCCCCTTCGATTCACAACCTTTCATTGACGATTCATTGACGAAAGCCTCCAAAATAAAACATGAACTAATACAAGTTCATACAAGTTCATAACAACATCGGCGGCTATAAAATGATTATACCTCTCTGTTTAAAACAACTTCCATCTCCTTCGGAAGTTCTCAACTTTCAGGCTTAACAAAAGGTAATTTGATATTTTATCAACAATTTTCATTCATTGTCTGTAAATGTCAAACGAGGGTATTCGTCTTTTAAGGCTATAAGCGTACACGACATTATACCGTTCCTTTCACATATGTTCATTCATGTTCATTCAAGTTATAGGCTACGCGTATATACACATATATTTGTATAATGCGGCCGATTCCATTCTTACGCTATACACTAAATAGTCAGTGTGTTATCATGGCTTGTTACATATTAATGTAAATTGGTTGCTTCAGGGTTTTATATTCAGTATGAAAGTACTGGCCCTTCCCATGTTTAAAGCCGTGGCGATCTTACTAGAAGACTTGTATTAACGACCTATATTCGTCTTTAGCAACGCGCCTTTACTTACCAACGTAGCTATATTGTGAAGTCGCATAGCGTCGACTTGTCTCAAGCATTCCACCAGTTCATGAGTACTTTCTGTATCGCAGTTTGCCGCCATTCCTATCTTGAAGGCTATTTCCGCCAGTTCCTCCTCATGTCCTTCTATGAATCTCCTTTCCACGGTAGCTGTACCGCTCTGAATGATAGAATTACCCAAACATTTACATAAATACGCGGAAATGTAAACCCAGCCATTTTTAACACTATAATATAATACATGAATTACAATAGGTGATACATTTGAAAGAGCTGAAAACTAAAATTATTTTATTTGCATGTAATCCATCTTTATTTTGTCAGTATGATCACTCGACCATCAAATGATATACGTAATACGTTTTTTTTTTATCACAGGCGCCACGCCAGGAATCCATGCGTTGGGTACCCAGCACATGAGGTTGCAATACCAGTGACGCATTTGAAAACCAAAATAAGTATTGATGGGTGCAGGAAACGCCTGGCTTTTGCAATAGCCTACTTAGGTATATCTCTACAGTACACCTGTATATATGTTACAAATGTATCGTAGCCCGAATTATGAAACCTTGGAAGAGTTTACAAGACGTCATACTTATACCTTCATCGACACAATAATAACAAGAACTCGTTTCCTGAAAAATAGTAAGGTATTAAAGCCTTAAAGGTTAAAGGCCGTATTATAATCGTCGGTAATTCACAACAAAGGAAGGAAACGGAAGCAATAAGGCTGTTTTAATTTGTCAGTGTTTACTTTACAATAATAAACATAGACATACCGTAAAGGACACTCACTACTATTTGTGTGCATGTGTACCGTATGTACTGTAGCAGATGACATCATGATGTGCCTTTTTGTTGTACATATTTTCAATGGTAATGAGTGGATGTGGCTTAATGTAAAATTCTTAAAGCATCAAATTTATACTAGTTGTACTGTATATGCTTGTTGATGTTATAGGTATAATGTTATGAAACTTCTCGATCTCATTAATATGTATAAAAAAAGCTGGACTAATAATGTCATCACATAAATAGCTTGTAAACATACGGTACTTTGCAACTAGATGCTCAGTTGTGACGTAAAATTGAGCACACCTTATAAAGTAAACGGAGCTTAAACATCAATAACTTGTGCAAAAGTGTGTCTGATTATCGCAAATTGTTACGGAGTAGGCAGGGTTAAATATTTTACATATTTTAAATATTTTTAAAGTAATTAACTTTGTCATATCACATAACATATCAA
Source organism: Molpadia intermedia (assembly GCA_027574765.1). Classification (NCBI taxonomy): domain Eukaryota; kingdom Metazoa; phylum Echinodermata; class Holothuroidea; order Molpadida; family Molpadiidae; genus Molpadia; species Molpadia intermedia. The sequence goes on from JAODAF010040334.1 coordinate 11,639, forward strand.
TAACAACAAAATTGATGATCGTATTTTAAATAGCTTTAAACCACAGAACTTTATATAGGTATTATTCTAGTTGTCAAGTACACCGAGTGGCAAATATGTATTTGAAGCCGAGAACTATATAAA
>JAODAF010040444.1:0-11760 GCA_027574765.1 Molpadia intermedia
GGATTGATCATAAATATAACGTTTAAAATATAAACTCACCCCTACTAGCTGGATACCGCAACTAAGATAATGAATTACATATAATTTAGCATTTTCGCACGTACGGAATCACCTTGTTGTTTCACAATTCAGTGCAGTTGAACAAGTTACGAAATATGATATCTTTGGTTTGTCTACCAAACACTTGCATGGAACGCGGACGGCGCTAATAACAACAGTACGACATAGTAGGTAATTTGCAGCACGAATATCGTCCGTCACATTATGAAATGTTTTTAAATACATGTAACATGTAAACATTCGTACCTGAATATTTCAGGGCCCGAGAAGATTTTCTCCCACTTTTCCTTGATTCGTCGGTCCATATTTTGATGTCCAAACCGTCTGAAGATGATGTGTGGTTTGGGCACTCCCTTTGACTATGCTATGCGGACGGAGATTGAATGAGTTGACCACACACTACCGAGTAGTTCAGTTGCATCTTATCACGAATGGCTCTTGATGAAAGAAAAAGAATTAGTTAAATATGATGACAATAGTGAAACACGCTGATTGCTTGTGACTGCTTTTATTACACTCATGCATGAATGGTGTTTGTTTACCACAGTCAGCTACCTGCGATTGCGTAAATCACTGCGACAATGCTAATGATGAGGCTTTTGAACTTTGTACACGTAAGTGCGACTTTGTGATGACGGTTGTTAAATGTAATATTATACTATAATAACTTTCCATAAGACACTGATATTTTTTCAGTCGTAGAATCATTCCGGGAGCAGAGTACACTTTAACTTCACCGAATTATCCATCGTATCCGTCCAATTATCCGTCCAATTATGACAGAGGGACGACATTTTTACTAATGAAGGATACCAGCTCCGAATTGATTTCGGCTATGTAGAGAGAGAAACGAACATTTCGGAGCGCCTTGATCGCAACTTCTCTTTGTCTCTTATGCACTATATAAAGTATCACACGCGTGATATTTTAGGTAATATTCGAGCCAATCGGCAAATTCTATTAAAACAATATAAATTTAGAAACTATCTTTAAAATGGTGATTATGTCTCTTTGACACTGTCTGTTCATATAGTCAGCTACATTAACACAATTCGTCTGTATTCACGGCACGTTATAAATTACAGTTAGTTATGCAGTTACATCTGATGACCTTCAGTAGCATTTCAGATGTTAAGATGTGATTTGATAGGTATCTTTTTATGATCAGCCGAATGCGATCCCTACTAGTGGGACAGTAGGTACTCGTAAACTAAATTCGTTGGTAATTACTGGTGCTATATATAGGGCTATTTTGAGACCTTGTTATTAAAATTGTTTTCAATGTAGGGTATAACATCAGATATAGTTCTGCAAACAGAATAGGATAAGCCTAGGCCATATTTCTTAGTTAGAATTGCGTTAGCATAGGCATTCGGTTATAGTACCAAGATCTGCGCATACCGCGCCTTCTATTTATCATAGGCCTAAACGAAATTATTATCTGCTTGAACTTATAGATCTAGGCTATATGCGATATGTATACCAGTTAAGCGAAACTTACCAAAATAACAAGCAGATAAGGCAGATAAAAACGTCACAACATTGAGACCGTGCGAACAGCCAGAGTACCAACTTAGCGTAGCAACTATTAATTATTCTAATGTGGCATTTCCAAACCTGATTCTGTGTAACTATTAATGTGATAGCCAGTGGTGAAACCTGATATCAAAGTCATATATTCCAATATTTTCGATAGGTTTTCGTAAGCTTTTCAGAAATATAGAACGGGATGTTGTGTTAAGACAATAAATGACATTTTGTTTGTGATCTCCGTGAAGATCACACATAACATTTTAATAGGATAATTCAAATGAGATACTTGTATGTTCTTCAAGTACACATTAATCAGTTGCAATATATAGGTATATATAAATCGCAGTAAATACCGAAATATATATTTCATAGATTTTAGATTTTATAGATTACATCTGCAGAGCTAAATAAATTGGCTACGTATACATTGTATTTTTAATATGCGTGATATCAAATGTATTCTCACATACGACTATATCGCTAACATGACAAAAAATCCCGAATCAGACTTAAACACCTTTATCTCACCGAATATATTATTATCCCTACAATCACAAAACGGAAACGTTATGTGTAACCATGAGTGACGGATACCTGCTCCATCATGACTTCAGCTATATAGAGACAGAGCTTAATGATGACGCTGTAAAGGTCGGAAATGGATATATAATCAATTCTCAACTTTCATGCTCAGTAGCACCATCTGAGAATTAAATCAGATTATTATTACCAGGGAGTTTACTTCGAGTACTGATTCTTATACAAACAGACAGGGATATTCAGCTATGAAATGGCTTGTATTATTTTGTTCGTAATTTTATGTAGGCCTATCGTTATAAATAACGTCAATGGAATATTTATTTTCAGTAGTAGAAATTTAAAATTTGTAATTGGATAAATTTCAATGGATTTTTTCTTTGTTATTCTAATATGCATGAAGTCAAATGGGTTTATGGGTGTTTAGTCCAAAGGTACCGAGGTGAAAATTGCCGTTATTTTTGTTGTTGTCGTCTAGTTGGCTAGGCTAGGCCCCTTTAACGTGTCGTTAGGCATTGATGAAATCCAGTGTTCAGTGTTGAGACATACAAATAATGAAAACAGTTGCTGTTGATTTTATTTTGTTTATTGATTCGTAATTTCCGTATGATGATTAATTAAAAATATAGCGCTGATTCGTTAACGATTAGTAATTCATGACTTGACTTTATTAAGGAGAACACCATGCCCTTTGCTTGCGCGATCGAGAACTTTCTATCTCGTCGTGGCTCTACCAACCCACGCTTTCCTTCTGCGCATGGGCGAGCTTACTGTGTAAAAACTATAGGGAATTATGACGTGACAAACTGGTCGTCTGTGATTGGCTTAATGCCAAATTTGAGAGACCGCCTCCTTTGTATATGTGCGAGAATCTACGTCCATTATTATGCTGATTGTCACGTATATACGTCGGAAGACGTTAGAAGTTGAAAGGATTTGGGACTGTGGGGAAAACTCGAGCTAACATTAGTATGTTACAGCTCTCTTTTCACAACTCTTTAAAGTCTTTAAAGGCATGAGCCGGTGTGAATTAAAGGACCACTGTTAATAGTATTGGGGTTATGAATGAGGTTAAGGTATTATTACATGACCGTGACATGAACCCTGGTTTCCGTTATTATGGCATTGTTCCGAAAGGTGTTGCTATAATGCTATATAGGTATACTATGCTGTTATGACTGTATACTTAGCAAAATGGCGATATCAATCATATCGCCGTTCGCCTAAACATATTCCGTGTAAATTGACGCACAGTCGCTGTTCTATTGAAATCCGGGTTGTAGTTGAGACGGGGAAATCCGAGATGGAGACCACGAGTTGTCGAGACCGAAACCAACAACACTGTTGTCATGTAGAGACACCTCGTGTACGTTGGTGAATTTTGAACACTCTACTGTTTGTGGTGTACATATCATGAATATTGGCATGGATTTATATTAATTAAAATATATCTACTTAAATGCATATGTAGCCTACACTAGACGTGCACACTGCACAATTACAATATAATATATTTGATCATATAATAATGAGTCGACGTTCTAATGATAACTAACTTAAACTTCGGTATGGTATGTAGTTTCGGTCATAGTACACGAATGCTGTTCACATATCATGAATATTAGCGAGTGTTGTTGTTTGTTGTAAGTACATGTGTATGTGTATGTATGTTTGATCTTGTTAACTTACTTCTATTTGGAAATCAATTAAATCATTTACTGCTTTAATCATGTATGTAACCCAATCAACATCAGTTTAGATAAAGTCATGACATTTTTATAAGCAAAAAATCCTTAGATCAATATTTATTTGACAAATTTAAGTATACATCTGACCGCAACCAAATGGGTCATTGATATTTGCCCCCCTCCCCTGGGTTTAGTATATACTGATGGATTATTGCTAGTTGCTGTATTATGTTGTATAGGGTTGGATAATAATACTGTTTACCTCTTTAATAAATAAGATAGTGTGAATCTGATACAGAAGAATTGAGTTTATCACAATTAAATTATCACAATTTATTGTATAACAGTTGAATGAAACGTAACTGATAATGAATAAAATAAACGTAACTGCTTCTAGAATTTCTTTGCATTTTTTGTTACAAGACAGCTCGTGTGGAAGAGCCGAACCATATAACATAACACTAATTATGGCTTATAGGATGTAATGCTTTACTATTTATAATTCGTCCATTTTATCCACAACGCAATAATTTAACATTTACAGGCGCATAATCTAATGATGATATGCGCCTGTAAATGCTCGATTAGAATAAATCAATTCCAAACTTATCTGGTCTGTTAGATATATGTAAATGAACTATTTTTTAAACTGTACTCTAATTTCTTATTTAACGTTTGGCAGGTTATGGACTTAATAAATTACATTGCTATGATGCAATATAAACTACGTTTGAATATACTTTGAATTTTATTTTATATTTTATTTACAGACTCGATCTTACCAGGAACGCCCTACAACTTCGCTTCGTTGTACTATCCTTCCAATTATCCAAACGGTCATTTCAAGTCAATGAGTTTTTCCACTAAAGAAGGGTTTAAGCTTCAACTATACTTCAATTACTTATACACTGAACGCAGTTATGATTTTGTACGAGTTGGAGATGGAGAGATACAATACGTCAATACTCTACTTACTTGGTCAGGAGGACCGACAGAGGATGAAACGAAAATAACGTCGTCTGGAAATACGATGTGGTTCATATTTCAGACAGACACTTCTGTCACAAGCAAAGGCTTTTCCGCATCGGTATATTCCGTCAATTCTACAGAATCCAGTAAGTAGCTGTACATGAACATAAAATGTGAAAACGTGTTAGTAGTTGAGATTGGGTATCACACGTTTTTTTACCGGTAATCTAAAAAGCAGTGGCGATCAACGCACAAGGTGGTTGTTAATTATGCTTCAATTTCTGTATGTATTTCATTAAAACAGGTTTCTCTTGTGGTGAGAGCTTCGACTGTCTGAATGGTGTTTGTCTAGACCAGGATGCTGTGTGTGATGGTTTAACAAACTGTGGTAACGGTCGAGATGAAGATATCTTAACTTGCTGAGGTAAATTATTGATCTCTTCAAATAAGCTTTAAGAGAAGCTCAGATATTAATAAATCTGGATGTGATGTATAGTGTAAACGTTGCACGTTTGCTGTCCAGTGGAACATGTTTTTCAAAGAACTACTTTCCTGCATCATCGACCTTTTAACTTATTCTTGGGTATTCTGTATTTTCTGTTATTATAAACAACAAGAGAAACATGTGTGATATATCCATTAATGCGAATACCAAATATTCAGTGATCGGCTTTGAGTAAATGTAAGTAAATGTGCAAAACGTATCCTAGTAAAATTATATGCTGAAACAAAAATGTCATGTAACCTCATTAGCATACATGGTCCCAAACAAAACGACGTGGCGTATGGATAGCCTCTGCAAACCGTGTTGCAAATGTACATGATAAGTAGACGATGTTATTCAATACTCTCTTCCTAACTTCTCAACTAACCACAGACCTGCAAACAAACGAGAGTAATTGCCATCGTGCCCTCCTTGTTGCCGTGGTGACACGATTTTATACTTTTCGCGACCAGGATGGCCGTCGTGCCCTAACTCCTTGGCCCTCATGCCAAAATTTATTGGCCGTCATGCCTTTCCGCCTTTGCCGTCGACACCCCACTTGATCTTACTTCATTAAAGCTGTGCACTGAAGGTCCGTCAGTCACGAAAAAACAGTGATGTTTTTGTTCTTAAGCAATACACCTTTAGGCCTAACCCGACAAACCCACTACAATCAACTCCATCAAATATTATGTATTGCTACACGAGTTACATCATTACAACATACAAGTTATGATGAATATTTTGACTAGTAATGATTATCATATTTTGGGTCTCTACTGTCAAGACGAAGACGGTTACGTTTGCTACATTAATCTGATGACGCCTTGCTGTTTTTCATCCGACAGGTCTGGTTGATAGACTATCACGTACGATATATAGGTTTATGGTTAGTTTTTGGTTGGACCTGGCCTATTAACTTTCATTAATTGACAAAGCCAATTAAGTTACCCTATCCATGAATGCACACTTGATAGTACACATATATTAAGTCAATAAATATGTACATATTAATCTATAAATATGTACAATGTATATGCTTCAGTTTAGCACCAAGCTGCGCTGGTGAATCGTAATCACTTTTGTGCATAACATATCTATATCAAAGTATATTCAAACTATAGGGCCAAAAGACAATGACCTTTCGCAACCACCATGTACAATCCCTGGTGTGTTTCATATCGAAATACGGATAAATATTGATAATTTAGTGCTCGTGTCACATGAACAATCTGCTATACAAATATTAATGTCCAATGTTTACGGTAAATTGTCAAATGTACCAACCTAATACTGAAGTTGATATTTGTAATATTGTACTCCAGAAATGTCAAGTGTTACGACCAGTGACCTGTAAAAGTGCATTTTGACCTTTTCCGAATTTGACGCCCTTTCGAGTTTTGGTCCTCTGTCTTACCATTTTGATATTTAACGGATTTGGTGCGAAAGCCACAAAATATGTTGACATCGAGCCCAAGTCGAGTTAGGTTTGTCGTACGTTGCGCGACGTATAACAAATGCTCCAACAAATTTCTTCCGGTTTTAGTTAATCTATATCATGACAAGCAGTCATATATTAATTTTACACATTAGTGCACGATGCGCTGGTGACCTCCAATTCAAACGAAAAGTATACACCAGCCCAATATAGGGCATTAACAACACCGAGCCTTTCACCGATCACTGGCAAAAGATTAAGCCAGACATTCCGCGTTTATGATAGGTCACAGACAGACAGAGGACATGCGAAGTAATGTCCACATTAAATCGATTTATTGTCGACAATAATTCGATTAATGTAGACATTAAATATCATCTAATCCTGGTTAGATGATATGGGCGTCCATGGTAGGCCGCAAGGGACAGAATTGTTCATTTTATGTCGGTATTAATTTGATTAATTCTCCACCAATCATAATGCATATTTACATGCCGGTATTAAGTACAATATATACGGGCATTAATTATAATATATACCGGCAATAAATACAATACAAGCTTATCATTAATATTCATGGGTGGGTGTGGCTAAATAGCTTATCACAGTACATCAACAACGACATGTTGGATCAATGACATATGTACAGTTCTCTAAATGTCAATATTTGATATTTTAGGTAAAAGGAAATATAGACAACGGTGGTATAAATGATTGTTTGTGTCTAAATAATAATAGACAGCAGAATTGCAAACGTAATCGATAATTTAGCTACAGCTAACAAGTTATGCCTATGTCAGAATGCAAGTTGTAGCATACCAAACGTTGAAGTTGAGTTGGCGACGGTTCACAGTAATTTGGCTGTACCGGTGGGTAGAGTCTTGGCCGAACATTTGACACTAAATGTTATACAGGAGAACACGATTTGGAGAACACGTCTACGAGGCATGAACACTGGGTGTTATGTTGCTTATTGCAGGGCAATATCGTGTTTATTGATATGAAATAAGTTGATGCATGGTGTTTAGAATTTATTTTTAAAAAAGAAAGAAAGACGTTATACGTTTACCACCACGCGTTTGTGTACATTATTAATTTGATAATTTGATTTTATAACATTTATAATATGTACGTTCAGTTAGGAGTGAACAAAACATGTCAGGCGTCCGTGATATTTATATGACAGCCAGCATTACACAGTAAAGAACGTTATATACTATTATATATTCATCAAATTTGTCCAAAGTCCAAACTTAACAATATGGCTATACTTCATTAATCACTTTCTGGTTTAACCGTTTTGTTAGCATTGTCGTGCTTAAAATATATAATATTTTATTGCACAATCCATCCACCATGTATATGGGGAAAACTTTTGTGATCAAATTCAATATTCACTTGTAGTTTCTGCGTTAGTATCTTTCCTATATCTTTATCGAGGTTATGCCGACAAAAATCATTTTAAAAAATCATTTCATTACACGATCCATCCAACATTGATCGAGCATAAATTTGTATTTTATTTTTGTCGTAGGTTACACCTGTATCCAGCGGTTTACCAGATTTTTTAATGTACATGCCTACATGTTGTATGTTTTAGTGAAGGAAAAGAAGACAAAGACGATATATTACACAGAATTACAACATATAAGTACTTAAAATATTTAGTGGTTGTGGTAAGAATTGTTTGTTGATTTTTAGTAAAACATTGTAAGAGCTGTAATTGGTCATTTTGGTAGAAGGTTATCTATGTTCCATTCTTAGTGTTGTTCTATCAATACAAACTGTGTGTAAATTCAAGTGAATAGGGAACAGTACCTCACATATTGACTGCAGTGTTCAAGTTTAAGTAATTAAAATATTTAATGGTAGTGGTATAAGAATTGTTTGTTGATTTTTAGTAAAGCGTTGCAAAAAAGTAATTCTATGTTATATTCCTAATGTTATTATATAGCAATAGATAATTTGTGAATAGAGAAGAGTACATCACATAAACTGCAGTGTTCAAGCCCCATTTATAGTTAAAGGGGTATATGAGTTAATGATTACATTACACTAAAACAGAAATTAAGATAATTATGTGTTTAGATATCTAAGGCACGTGGAGTAGCTTTTACGCATGTTGAGTGTGAGAGGTTCATATTAACATATTTTACTTTAATTGGTATCGATATAATATTTTCTGCGGCTAACGTTAGTAGTATATAATCACTCCTCAATTATGGGCAATTTTTTAACATGAAAGGATGACCCGGTTTTATTGGTCGTGTTTTAACTGAGTTGATCACGTAAAGCTTGAAAATAACATGATTATGTACAAACCAGGTACATACCTTCAGCAGCAGATTCAGAGGAGCGACCGGGGCGAATATCTTCTTATAGCAATTCCTCAAAAAATAATAGAAAAAGGGGACACATTTAAGTACGGTATGTGAGCCTGGGACAGTTTTTCGGCGTGTGGGGCATAGTAAGGTTTAAATACCCAAACATCCAACCCCTGCTTTTCAGGTGCCCACAAATGTTATCTAAAAAACGGTATTCCAAAAATGTAGAACAAACATGAGCCAAAATGTTGAAATTTATAGGTATATGGTGTATATTCAAGTGAACTAAGAACGAACACGCCTTCACCCCATGCGTTAAATGAGTTATGAGACATGACCTGCATACCTATATAATTAACAAGAACAATAATTAACCAAAATGTTACATTTTCGAATTTTGTTTTAGAAAACGCATATACACGGAAGCAAACTCAGTTTCTATTTTTATATTTTGTACAAAGTCATCCATGTTCCGCTTAACCGGTGGCACTACAAGGATCTATGTTTTAGATTGTATTACTGTTATCAATACAATAATTATTTAGTAACGGACTTGATAATTGAAACAAGAGATAAAAGATTACCAGAACACTTCAATTACTTATTGAAACTTAACCACACATATCTGTATATTCCGGTAATCAGAATGATTTATCAAGTATTCGCAACATACTGGGTTGCATTTTAATGTCTAAAGCACAGTAAGTAAAGACAACATAAACTTCATTTAACGACGCTGTGTGGTAGGCCAGGGTTGACGACGGTTATGACGTCGAATAGTCACAGGCTAACATTTTACACGAATCTGAAAACGTGATTCGCGCATAGCTAGCTAGGCTAGTATTAGTACTATTATTGTGTCAGTTTTATTTAGCTCACCAAAAACTCTTAAAAAAACTCCAAAAAATATTACTTAATATGTCGGAGTGTCACGCTTTTGGTTGCTTAAATAAGCGATGAGAGGGCATTGGAATGTATTTTGTAGTACCAGATGGCAAACAATTTCCAGAGAAAAGGAAACTTTTCCGTCGGCATTTCAATGCACACACATATTCAATAGGATTCGCGGAACCAGCACTAGCGTTAGTAGTTGCGGAGTTACTATCGCTTCCGTCAGACGAAGTCAAGTTTTTCTGTCCTTCGGTAGTATTTGAAGTATTCTGGTTAAAAAAGGTTCAATACCAAAGGCATCCATAATAATGCAACAACAATATCTTAGATTTCTTTGGCGATGAAGATATTCAGCTTTCGATCGTACTAAATACAGTAGAATAACGTTAACCTTGTTAGGCGGCAACACAGCAAGCTAGGCCTAGTTTGATGATATTGTTACCAAAAATGGAATCGGTTTTCATCATTATTTCGATACTCAAGCATATACCAATCACAAATACATTATAATCTACGCATCTATAATCGAATTGGCAACACAATTGTACTGCCAAGAGATGAAGTGACTATGAAACGTCACAACTCATCGGTGTCACGGTTGTCAGGAATATCGTTAGTAATGGCGTTTCCCTGGTACAGCTTTTTTTTGGGATTTTTGGATCAAACCATACATTTTTATTTTTTTTATTGGATCACTGTAGAATATTCCTATCTTCTAAAAATACTTGAACTGTCTGTGTGTTTGCTTCTCCTTTAATAATACAATACGCCAATGTTTTAATATAACACTTTGTTAATGTTGTTATATTATGTAATATGGTGTTTTTTAACCATTTTTTAATACACGGAAGCAATTATACGGAAGTATCAAAGTTTGTCAATATCGTTTTTGTTTTTCCAACGTTGAAACCAAATGCACTCTCGGCTTTGTTTCGGTCATTACGTGTACTGAATTCCAAACGAAATGTAATATAGACTTCCTCTTCTTATTCAAATTTATTTTTTTTAAATCGTAGATTGACACTTTATCATGATGGAAAGGATAATTCAAAAATATAAAGAAGGTCTAAGGATTGGATAGAACATTATAAAATTTCTCTAGAATTCTGAAAACTAAAACGTTAGATAATCTTATTATAGGCTAGCCCTTATTCTAATGTAAATGTTCTTCATTCTCTTAAGCTTCAAAGTCATATAGCGTAAACTAAACTACATCACTGAGTCTCGGTCATATCGTACCATAGTATAGTAATGGTAAAAGTTCAGACAAGTTCTTCCGTCGCTAACATGATCGTTAACGCCGATTCGTTATCGTGATCGTCGCTACTCGTTAATTAAACTGGTGAGCCAAATGACCCACCTTTTTGTAAGCATTTTGAAACATGTATTTTGTACTATAATACCTACAAGCTTCCAAGTAGGCTTATTTGAACGAGGATTTATAACAAAAAAAAGTAGGGGTTGTATGGGTCTTTGTTTAGGAGGGGTAAAAATTTTGTTTACTATATTCATGTCATGCAAATTTTGCCCCCAAATGACCTCAACATAAGTAAAGCATTACTAGAAGCACAAGGCATATTGAGTAGGATGAAATACTTTAATCCCCGATACAGTAACAATTGCCTCAAAAGTAAATAATACAAAATACGAGAACGGTAATTTATTTATGCATATTTTGTAATAAATACAAATGCTGCAGCAGAACGAAACTTAAAGGGCTAAAGTAGTGTACAAAACAGGCAACACCTTAAACAAAATTGAAAAACATGACGTCATGCGTTGCCTAGGCATAAAAGACATTTACATAATTGCATGCTGCTAGATACGCGAACAAGG